>JAPPVO010000017.1:97448698-97648698 GCA_030407325.1 Camellia japonica | reverse complement strand
ATTGTGAGAAATGGATAGAAACAAATAGCCTTGTTTCATTTTGAGGAAGAACTCATGCAAAGTGACAACTAAGGTTCAACTCTTCTTATTTAAACACATAAACACCATATATACAAATCTAAAATTAATACTTTAAGCCTCTAATATCATATATTTGAATGAGAAAATAAAAGAGAGGATTGTGTTGTGACTTACTTGTTGCCTAGAGGAGTGCTAACGCAAGAATTCTTCTTTTTTTCTTCCCTCCACCACCAAAACTCTCTTTCTTCCTTTCCCCCCCCCCTCTCTCTCTCTCTCTCTCTCACAACCGAATATAGAAGTGTGTGGGTGTTTTTTATGCTCAAAGTATCGAGCGGTAGGGGTGTTTATAGGAAAAAAATGGTGTGAAAAGTCTATATTGCCCATTGGTTAGAAATGAATTGAATAGTTTGGATTTAATTATGATTCAATAGAATGGATGATGATTAGGTGCCTAATTAGGTGCTAATCATGATCTAGTTATGGATTTTTGTTGGGATTGAATTGAAAGTACAAACAAAATTTCCATTTTTTGGGATACTAAGGTACTAGAGTTATGATTACTGTGATAACCCTGCTCCATATTATGCTAATTAATCTTAATTGTGATTGTGATTATATGTTTGATATGATTTTGAGTGCCATTTATATGAATATACGTGATTTTGAATTTCTATCTGTTCACCATAGGAATATCTGTTCAACTTACTGTTATAAACTGAAAATTTAAGGCCTTCTCGGCCACAAAAATCGAAATTGACTACGCCATTGTGATTAGCGTAATTTTTAGAGTCTACGGTGAAATTTAATTGAAAATTGATTTGGATCAAAATAATTAAATTTAGAACGATTAATTAAGTGCCATTAATTGGCTATAATCAAATTGGATTAAGAGAGGCTATATAAGGGCCATTATACACTCTCATTTTGGTTTCTTTTGAGCTCAACATCTGAAATTATACCCTAGAGAGAGAAAGGGACCGAATTTAGAGAGAGAGAGAGAGCTTAAGATAGAGATTTGGCTAAGGAGCTTCTTGAAGTTACATTCAAGATTTAACCATAATTTGGAAGATTTGAGCCCCTAGGTGAGTAAATTCATGGATTTTAGTTTGTAACTTTGTGAATTCAAAGTTGAATGACGATCAAGAACAAAAATTGTGTTATAAGTGATGAATTTGAAGCTAATATGTACATGCATGTATAGAATTACCATGATTTGGCATAATCAAGCATGTATTAAGTTGAATATGGGAATATGAGCATTGAAGCATACATGCAAGTATAGTTTTGTTGATTTTCATGTTTATGAGCATCATTGATGCTATTTGAAAGGGAATTGAAGTCAAAAATTGACATGCATGTTTGGTTGTTGGAAATATGAAGCTTACATGAGATTTAAAGGCATGAGTTTGATTATACAAAAAGAAGTGTTGAATAATTTGAGAATGTGACTATGATTTTGAGCAATTGACCTCATCTTCATGATATATAATGTAATTGCATGTTTTGAAACTAAAATTATGAGTTTTGGACCTTTAGAGGTTGAGTTTGAACTTGAAGAACAATTCTGGATTTTCTAGAATTTGGCATGTCCACTCGAGCGGGGAAGGCGCCGCTCGAGCGGGAAATACGAGCTCCCAAAAGTTTTGCAGACATGGGTGTCCGCTCGAGCGGGGATATTCACCCTCGAGCGGGGAGCCATGTAGTGAGACCTTCAACTCGAGCGTTTGAATTCACGCTCGAGCATAAAAATGAGGCAACTAGTACTTTTGCAGACCTAATGGGTCTGCTCGAGCGGGGACCCTTGTTTCAGAAATTTTGTAAAGACGTTCTGTGTTTCGTTTTCCGTTCTCTTTCACTTCTCAGCACTCTTAGGCATGCATTGAGCATTATGAATGAATTACAAGGATAAGAAAGAAGCCTAAAAGGAATGTATGAATTAAGAACAGGTTGAATCGTTTGTAACGCATATGTGTTATGTAATGTGTAGGGTCGAGCTCAAGGGTGAATCCACCGGCAGAACACTGTGAGTAATATCTTAACAAAGATATCTGAAGTATGTTATTTGTCCAACTGCTCACTTTCATATAAGTCTTGTAAGTTTGTTATATCGAATTGGGGACAAATATTTGTTATGCCATGTGATTGGGCCAAAGGCCGTTGGATACAATTGATTGGGCCGAAGGCCGTTTGACATGGACCAAAGGCCGTCTGATACGAATGATAGTCTGACACATGAATGAATGGACCAGAGGCCGTATGACACGAATAAATGGACCAGAGGCCATATGACATGAATGAATGGGCCAGAGGCCATATGACACGAATAAATGGGTTAGAGGCCGTATGACATGAATGAATGGGCCAAAGGCCATTTGACACGAATGATTGGGTCGAAGGCCGTCAGACAGGAACGGTTGGGCCTAAGGCCGTCGGGTGTGAGTCAATTGGGCCTGAGGCCGTTTGACACGTCTGGAACTTTAGTCGAGTGATACATTAAATAGAAACATGAATTAGGCCTAAGGCCGTCTGAAGTAAACTGTTTCAAAGATTGTTCATGTATCTTCCTTATTTGATATTATTCACTGGGTTTTCGCTCACGCTCATTCATGTTTATATAGGTGAACCAGGGAACGTCCAAACCCAACCTTGGTGAAATATGTGAGAAATAGTCAAAGTTTTGAAGAGTCAGCCTAACGTCTCACGCACGAGACTCGTCTTTGCCTCTTTTGTTCTTTTGTCATAGTTTTGTTATGTTGGCGAAAACACTGGATTACTTTTGTATATAAACTTTGGGTTTGACTGACTTAGACTTAAATGATCCTGTATGTACAGTTTATCTGTTAACTTCCCTTTGATGTGAGTTATTGACGAATACTTATGTGAAATGTTATGGTGTGCATATAAGCATAGCTCTATAGACAAAGTTTTAAATTGCTTCCGTTTGGCCCATTTACTCTGATGAGTTATGTCTGATTTGGTTTGAGGCTGTAGGTAATCACTTGATTACTGGCCAGTTATGTCCTTAACCCATAGGGGCGGGTTCGGGTCATGACAATTATATCCTCAAATCATACAAAGTGTATCAAAAGTGCATGCATATATATATACACATGCACCTAGTATGGCTGGTGTAGATCGCCCGAACGTCCGCTTCGCGTGCGAAGGCGCGAATCGTTTGTTCATTAGCTACTACAGTTTGGACTCATGTCACGGTTCTGAATCTAATCTTGCAAAGTGCAATGCAAGACAGATAAATCACCAAAGAGTCCAAATCCGACAAATCGTTTTGGAAAACTGATTTTAATAAAGAAGTACCAAACATGGACTGCTTTGCCAGATACAGAGTCGCCACCTAAATGTTTTGTTTTTTGGGAAACTTAGGAAATCCTAACTCGTGCCTAAGGCCACGTGTCCGTCATCACCAAAGTTGCCTCGCCTCGGGAACTTGGGTACGAGAGGGGAAGGTCATGTAGTGAGCACCCCCGCTCGCTTGATCAAAGGATCGGCCTTTACTAACATGATATGTTGTTTGTGAAAACACATGTGTTCTTATTCCGATTCATTAGCTAGCTTACTATGTGATGCACGCAGCATATAAGTATAGACCAAATCACTCAATTTGGAACAAAATATCTCACGTTTGTTTGTTTGAAAATGGTTTGAAGATGCTACTCGCAAGTAGGCTAAGACGCGGATTTTGCCACCCTTAAGTGGGCTTAGAAAACATGATTTGCCACTTCAAGTGGGCTTAAAACTCGCATTTCGATGAATTGTTCCAATTCAAGTAATCCAACCTTCATCCACAGGCATTCATGCAGTTATATCAGTTAAGCAAATAGCCTCATGGCAAGCATGCTGACATGGCAACATACTTACACACATACAAGGATGCTAAAGCATAAACACTCACAGTGTACTCCGAGCCAAAAAAAGAAACTAGTTAGTAATCAATGCGTGATCTTAGCTATGTTAACAATGCCTAATGCAACACATGCAAGATGCAACTAAGATAGGCCCGGCTATTCTAAGATGTCATGTGAATGCAACTTGATAACATGTATTCAAATCGGTATTGAAATACAATGCAGTTTGTATGATGCGCCGAGCCCGGTGCATGCAAGACAGATGAATGGATGCACGCATGCAAGCATAAGGATGCTAATTGAAACATGCCCTAAAACTAACCACTGAAAGCAGGTAAGTAAAAGGAAGAAAGAAATGGGGGTTGGAAGACATGAATCGCACACACGCATGCTTATTACAAAATTTGCCCTCTCGACGGAGGGTCCGATTAAAAGCTAAGCTATTTAACTAATCTAATAATCTAATTAGACTAATTATTACACAATACAAATTGAATTTCAATCAATTAGCTAATCTAAGCTAATTAAGAACAAACCGATTTAATTAATTAAACACTTAATTAATTAATTACAAAAGAACTAAGTTAATGAACTAGTTTAGCTAAGTAATTTAAACAGATGGCCTCGGGAAGCAAGAAGGATATGCATGCTCGGTCGGCTTCGCTCGAAAATCTACTACCGTGCCTCATGATGCCTCTATTTGCACACTTCTGGACTTCTGAAAATTGTGCCAACTTCCAAGGTACTTCTGATTCACCTTAGGAATATGCTGAGGGGTGGTCGGCCAAGAGGGATGGCCATCGGCCAGAGTTTATGGCCATCAGCCAATTTTGATAGTTGATCTGTAGTCTTGGTGGCCGGTCGGCAGCTCTAATAGCCGGTTGGCCATTGCTTCCTGCAATTTCTTCTTTTGCTGCAACAGAGCACAAACAGAGGCATGGCAGTGTATTTGCAAGAGAATGTGTGTGCAACCACACTCCTTATCATGTCTCAAGTTCAAAGGAGTGTAGCGCTCGGCTCTCGAGCCATCAATCACGCATCTCAATGCATGATGGCCAAAGAGTCAAGCTTGCACACGTCAATGAATGCACAAATAGACTCGATGAGCCTCCACCCTATCATGCATGATCAAGGGTGTCAGCGACTAAGAAACAAAGTACGTTTCATCACTTTGAGTATGAAACGTCCATCGTTTCTCGTGTTTGGATTAACGTCCGATCCAAACACATGCAATGCAACACAAACATGTTATCTTGGTATGTTTTACTTCAATTCAATTTGTTTACTCATTTTAGATTACCAATTAATCCTTTAACCGATTAAGTCCAAAAGTGAGAAGTCCTCTAAATGGAAAGACGGACTAAGCCACAAGCATCTTGAGTATGAAAGAAGCATCATGCCGTTGGATAGTAGAAACCCTCAAGAGAAGGCTAAAACTATTAGGCATGAACGCCTCGATCTCGTGCTCAAACCAACAAAGGGCTTAAAACCTCTTTCAAAGTGATATAACAAATGAAGAATGGGATGCAGTGACATATATTCCAGCACTGAAATAGTATGCTAAATGACATCAAAACACAAAAATGATGCATGTAAGGCATACTCGAAGTCGAAAGCATTGAAACTAGCAAAGAGCATAGCACCATAGGCATACAATACTAAGCCTAAATGACCAAACCAACCCCAGACAGAGGTTAAACATGCCAAAACAGTGGCCTAAACATGCTGAAATGGAAGCTCAAAAAGCAAGAGAAGCATGCACACATGTTGGCCTGTAAGCAAGGCATAATACACAACCCTCAAAAGCAATGAAGGAGTGAAGTATGTGAGAGTGTAATTACACTACATGCACTAAAATCACATGTCAAATGGTTCCATACCATGCAATCATCACATGCACAACATGTTAAAGGCCCCGAAACTCAAAACTAGTCAAGCCCCTTTACACTACAACCATGTTAAGCAATGCTCAAATGACACTAACCATTCAAAACAGGTCTAAGGCAGGTCAAAATAGTGGCAAAAACATGCTAGACTCGTAGCATAGATGGCAAGAAAAATAAGCTCATGTATTGGCTCACGCACAAGGCATAATGCTCAACTCTTAAACACAATTAAAGAGTGATAAACATGAGAGTTTAACAAAGACAAAAGCTCTGAAATTACATTCCAAATGATGCTGAAGCATGCAAACATCACAAGTATAGCATGGTAGGGGCCTCAAAACTCAAGACTAATCAAGGCATTTGCACTATAGCTATACAAAACATGAGTCATATGACCAAGGCAGCCCAAAACAATCCTAAAACAGCCCAAAATAATGCTAAAACATGTATGGAGTATAGCCAAAATAAGCTAGCATGATTGGCCAAAACATCAAGCATGTTAGACTAGTAAACATGGATTACACTACAAGTGTATAAAGCATGCAAGAGGTGAGTCCACCAATCAAAATTAGAGTTTTAACATGCCAAAATAATACCAAAAACATGCTTGAACTAAGCTAATTCAAACCACAAGAGCATGCTACTTTGTAAGGCTAACAAGACTAGCAAAGAGGATTTACACTACAAGTTCAATAAGCATGCAAGACGTGACCAAGACAGCCAAAAACAAAGTTATGGAAGGTCTGATAAGTCACAAAAATGAGCCTAAACAAAGCCACAAAGAAGTAAAAACACATGCTCATTTGGTTGGCCATCAACACTAGCAAGCAAGACAAGAGGAGAGGTGTCACGACCCGAACCCGCCCCTATGGGTTAAGGCCATAACCGGCCAGTAATCATGAGATTACCTACGGCCTCAAAATAAATAAGACAAAACTCATCAAAGTAAAAGGGGCCGAACGGAAGTAATTTAAAACTTTGTCCATAGAGCTGTACTTACATGCACGTCATAACATTCCAGACATAAATATATTAATAACTCACAACAGAATTACAGTACCAAAAAGTTCCATACAACAGGATCATCCAAAAACCAAGTCAACCCATGGGAACTATATACAGACATGTACAAAGGCTTCGCCAACATGACAAAATTACATAGAATGGCAAAAGGGCGAAGATGTGTCTTGTACGTGAGACGCAAAGGCTGACTCTCCAAACCTTAGTTGTTTCACACTGGCTTCACTGGGGCGGGGTCTGGACCTCTCTTAGCTCACCTATAAACACATGAATGAGCGTGAGCGATAGCCCAGTGAATAATATCAAACAACGAATATACATTGGAACAATATACATCGAACGGCCTTGGGCCCAATTTGCATTTCTAACTAACACATACATACATAAACATATGTAAGTTAAGTAACTGAGGTTCCAAACACATCATACGGCCTCGGGCCCAATTCATTCGTATTATTCAGATCAAACTGGCCTTTGGCCCATTCGTTTATGTCAAAACGGCCTCTGGCCCATTCATTCGTGTCCATCGGCCTTCGGCCCAATCGTTTATGTCAATCGGCCTTCGGCCCACATTTATGTCAAACGGCCTTCAGCCCATATTTATATCAAACGGCCTTCGGCCCATAATTATATCAAACGGCCTTCGGCCCACATTTATATCAAACTGGCTCATAGGCCTTTCATATCAAACTGGCTCATAGGCCTTTCGTATTAAACTGGCTCATAGGCCTTTCGTATCAAACTGGCTCATAGGCCTTTCGTATCAAACTGGCTCATAGGCCTTTCGTATCAAACTGGTCATAGGCCTTTCGTATCAAATTGGCTCATAGGCCTTTCGTATCAAACTGGCTCATAGGCCTTTCGTATCAAACTGGCTCATAAGCCTTTCCTATCAAACTGGCTCATAGGCTTTTCCTATCAAACTGGCTCATAGGCCTTTCGTATCAAACTGGCTCATGTTAAACTGTGTCCACCATTCAAAATTAATGAACTTTACAAAACTTACATAGAAGTGAGCAATTGGATAACAACATATTTCAGATATTACTCACAGTGATCGGCTTGTGAATTTGCCCTAGAGCTTAACCCTACACATCACATAGCACATATGGGTCACAAATAATTCAATCCGTTCTTTAATTCACATATTCCTCTTTAGGCTTCATTCTTATCTATTTAATTCAATTACAATGCTCAATGTATGCCTAATAGTGTTTAGAATGTGAAAGGGAACGGAAAAACAGAACACAGAATGCATTTTCAGATTTTCAGAAAATAGGGTCCCCGTTCAAGCGTGGACTTCCCCACTCGAGCGGACCCTTAAGGCCTGCAAAAGTATTGGTTGCATGAAAAATACGCTCGAGCGTGTAATAGGACGCTCGAGCTGGAGGCCTGTCTAAATAGCTCCCCCGCTCGAGCGTGGCCTCTCCCGCTCAAGCAGACACCAAGTCTGCAAAAAGTACTGGGAGCACGTTTTTCCCGCTTGAGCGGCCATTACCCCGCTCGAGCGGAAATCAAAATTCTGGGTTTCCCAGATTGTGTTCTTGAGTCCAAATTCAACATTCAACCAATGTTTCTTGCATACTATGGCTCCAATTTCACATATTCTTGTATTAACATGGTACAAACACCAAAACACATCATCATAGGGCTCAATTTCATGAATCAAGCACATGCATGGCTCAATTTAATTCAATTTCAATTCTATCATATACATTCATGCATTCAAAGCTCCTATCTTTAATTATTCAAACATGCATGCTAATCTTGACTTCATTTCTATTCCAATTAATGAAAATGGTGTTCATTCTCATGGAACACAACAAAAACATGCTTGCATGTAGGATTTAACACTCATATTTCCACATTCAACTTAATACATGTTTGTTTATGCAAAAACATGGTGATCCTATACATGCATGTGCATTTCAACTTCAAATTCATCAATTAGAGCACAACTCTTGTTCTTGATCACCAATTAATCTTTAATTCACAAAGTTACAAGTTCAAACTCATGAATTCATAATCAATCACTTATCTAAGAGCTCAATCTTCTCAATCTATGGTCTAATTTAGAGTTGGACTCCAATTCTCCAAGCCTTAAGACCAAAATTGCACAATTCTCCCCTTAATCTCCCATAGCCGACCCTCTCTCCCCTTTTCTTAGAGTTCTTATCAGCAAAAAATGAGAATCAAAGAGGGAGTTTGAGTGTATAAAGTCCCTTACAAGCTCCCACTCACACATTACTTTAATATAAAGCAATTGGGCACTAATTAATCAATTTAATCAGTTTAATCTGACCCGAATCAATTTTCAATTAAATTCCACCGTAGGTTCTAAAAATTATGCCAATCACAATGGCGTAATCAATTTCGGGTCCTGTGGCCGGCACACAAAATCATATTAAACACATAATCATACTCATATTAAGGACCAATTAACATATTACGAAACAGGGGTATTACAAGAGGGGACCACCCCCTCCTATTTGGGCCCTCAAAATAGGGTTTTTACCACTAAAAATCCTCTCGATTTCAGTGGTTAAAAGGCCACGAAAATTTGTTTTGAAAGGCCTTAGAAGATGGCTTAAAAGCTATACAAGCTAAGGAACAAAAAGGAGAGACAATCCCCTAACACAAAATAGGCCTAAACCATCATTTTTAGGACTGAAAAACAGAGTTTTCTTTAGTTCAAAACCAAGCCAAAAATAGTTTGCAAATGTGGTAAAACAAGCATGCAAAACAAAGCTTTAGAGGGACAAGTGCTTACCCTTGAAGCCAAACAGCAAAACAGCAAAATTTCTGAGTTAAAACCAAGCTTTAGCAGCCCAAAACAAGTTCCAAGGGACCTCAACCCAATGGTGATCAAGTCTTCTTAAGGGTTGATAGGTTGAAGATGGATGTATGCAAGCCTTCAAGCACAAAATCCTTAGAGAGAGTGAAATCTAGAGAGAGTTTCTAGAGAGAGAGGCTCCCAAATCTTTTGCCAAAATTGTTCTAATCTATTCTCCCATGTTCTAACCCTTGAATATGAGATATAAGGCTTCATTATATAGCAAAATATCAAGTTTGGTCGAAATATCTGATTTGGGACAAGTGGCACAAGCTGGAAACAACTGGAGGAGAAATATCTGCCAATTCTGGGCTTTCTGGACATTTTTGGCCGATCGGCCAACATTTGTGGCTGATAAGGTTCACTTTTGGCCGACCTATGGCCGATGAGGTCAAATTGTGGCCGATGCAGTCCCATAGAGGCCGATGGAAAAAATCAGTCCTGGTCCCTGACTTGAAACAAGCCTAATTCCTTTATCTAGACTCCTTTTCAGGTCATTCTTGAGCCTCAACTGTAGCCCCGGAAGTCTCCTTTCCAAATTTGGAAGCTTCACCTCAAAATTCCATGTGTGCTAAGAGATATCCCTCTTTTAGTGAAGGCTGCTCAGTTTCGGTCCAACTGGAATGATGCCCAACTTCAACCAATCATATCTCCCCCATCCGGACTCAACTTTAGGAGATTCTTAAGTGAAAAATGAAGCCCCGGAAGTAATCTTTCCAACGGTGGTGGCCTCATAGCTGAAATACAAGTATACAAGTGGATAGGCCCGATTTAGCAAGGACTGCTCGTCTCTCTCTTAACGATTCACACTCGACTTTTCCCCAAACTTGGTTTCTTCCCTCTTCTCCTCTTTTCTTCAACTCCAAACCCTTAAACAAGGTGTTTTGAAAGATTTTTCTAAAGATTTCATCTCCCTTTCATTCATTTCCACTTTGTCCTTGCTCGGTTTGCCGAAAAACGCAACATTTAACAAAATGCGAGCATCGGAACAAGCATCGGAACATCGTAGGAACTTCTTTTCAAAAATATTTTGAAAGAGAGGGTTTTAAGGTCCAAAAACCATTCAAAATAGTTTTAGTCCAAAAATGGGGTGTGAGGTCAGGATTTAACTCTCATTGCCTGAGAAATCGAACCTTTGCATAGCATAGCCTGCATCACTAAGTAAGCCATCAGTAGTGCCCAAGTCTTAAGGGCGGTCAAAAATGGAGTGTCTATAGCTGGCCACATGGATGGATTTTTTTAAAGATTTTGCTTTCATTATGTGTACTAAAAATCTATATATTGAAGATATTAGTATACAATATTGTTTGTTAAATTAGAGGTACAATCATATATATATAAATATATATGTATATAACGATACTGGTATGGGGTCAAAATATAATTCAATGAAAGAGTGAGGGTTAGGGCTTTAATTTATGAATTGAAACATTTATTTAAGTGTGGCATTTAATTGGATTAGGGTTTGGGAACAATTGCATCTGCGTATCCTGTTCTCACTTTAGTACATAATGCTTCAGTAACAATAGATTTTGCTTTATATATATAGGAATTCATGTGTTTACATATGTATACATATGTATATCTGATAAAATAATCATAGATGTACATGTACATTGTTATTATATATTTTAACATTGATAATATAATGTTAATTGTCCCTTGAAATAAAAAAAATCTATATATTATAAGGTAAAATTGTATATCATTACGTAACTGTCACAAATCAAGTTAAATTTTCAAATTCTTTTATTAGTATTGTAGATTGTAAATTTGTTAATTGCTAGTTAGAGGGTTGACTTAGGTCTGAACTATATACTGAAAAGTTGATGGCATCATTTTTTTGGTATGTATGTTCAATAAAAGCAGCAAAAGGGGCAAAGCATACACTAAATGTATTACAATTATAACCCCATACCCGGAAACTACATGGCCCAAAAACTTCACTTCTGATAGCCAAAACTCACATTTTTTAAACTTCGCATAAAAACGATGTTTCCTAAGGAGTTGTAGAACAATACGGAGGTGCCCCTCGTGCTCCTCTTCGAAAGATGAGTAGATGAGAATGTCGTCTACAAAGACAACTACAAATTTATCAAGAAATTCTTAAAAGATTCGATTCATTAAGTCTATAAATGTAGTAGGTGCATTGGTCAAACCAAATGGCATAACCAAGAACTCATAGTGAGTGTATTCATACAAAAGGCCCTCAAATCTATTGATGACAAATCTAGTAAGAATGTACATTTTATTACTTTATAATAAGGTTGTAAAAATGGCTTGTAACCCGAGGTGAGCCTGGGACCTTGGGCCCAGGCTGTCATTTTGAAGCCCGGCACGTGAGCCCAGTCCGTGGCCCGACCCATTGGCTCGCTCAAGGCCAGCTCAAAGCTTGGCCTGAGGCCCGGCCCATCTAGGCCGCTCGAGAACTAACGTCATTTTTGGTGGAAAAGAATAAAATTTTGGTGAAAAAAATAGAAAAAAAAATGTTTAGGCCCGCCCAGGCTCGGCCCTCTAACTCACCCAAGGTCCAAATATCCCTTGGCCTGGCTCGAATTTTGGTGAGAGCTGGCACGACTCGACATGGACCAGCCCGGGCCCTGGTGGGCTAGGCCGGGTTAGACCAAATTTATATCCCAATTTAAAATGAACCTATTAGAGGCAAGGATGACAATTTGCCCCACCCTAATTTATGTTTGTTTTCCCTGCCCCAATCATTGCCTTGATAAAATAAGGAACGGGGATAGTAGTTGCCTTGCCCGCCCCGTTTTTCCCTCCAATTGTGATTATATTTAATAAATAATAGGATATAATTTAAGTTATTAAATATAATAAGTATAAAATACTAAAACATTCATATATATATATATATCAACTTTACATCTTATATCTTATTTTTAATCTTTTTAACTTTTATTACATTTAGGGGTTGTTTGAGATGACCTAAATAAGTGTATTTTTTGTCTTTTTACGAAAAGATGTGCAAAAAAGTAGAGAGGTGATGTGATGAAAAAAAAAATAAAAAGATGGATTATTTGAAGTATGACAAACTTGGCCTTATTATCTCGTGTACAATATCATCTATTTTTCATTAAAAATATTCCTTCTAAAAAATGATAAATTATTCCATTTTTTTAACTTTCAAGCCGTCTCTGTCACCTCTATTTTGTTTTCTTTTTACAGATAACAAATTATTCCAATTTTTTTTCACCTTTGCCACGTCTCTGCCACCTCTCCTATTTCTTCACACCCTAATAAAATAAGGGACGAGAACAAGAAACTATAAACTTGGCCCTATTTGGCAACTATATCCAAAGATATTGGCTTTAGGGTTGAGTTTCTCTCAACGAATCTTAAAAAGTGAATGGTTTGAATCACCTTAAATAATTTAATGGAGTGTATTGAGAAATTGAACGTACTTAATGACTTTTCGGATGCAAATAAAATCCCCAATGTTTAAATGTCAAATTAAGTTGGCTCGGCCCTCGCTCATTGTAGTGCCATTTTTTTTTTCTCAATTAAATTCTTTATTTTGAGCTTAGAAAATGAAACATTTGAAAGGAGGGAGGTGAGGATGTTTCCAAAATACCACTTGTTAAAAACAGAATAGTGAGAAATTAGGATTGACTCCGTTTGTTTGGGCAAAAATATTCTTTAAAAATAATTTATATATTTTTTGGTGTTTCATACAATGGAAGACATAAGTTAACAAAAAATATTTTTTATGGTCAATGAAAAACAAGCATATTTGGAAAATAGATTATTTATATTTTTGAAAACAAACGAGATAAAATAAAGAGGCTATAATTATTATATTGATTTAATTTTTTTCATTAATAATATATACGAAGTACTCCACAAAATGAATAGTTTAAATCATCAAAATGAGACATGTGATAAACCCCGTAAACTTGAATAGCACCATCCAAATCAAATTTTGCACTAGAGAGAAGTCCAATTTTTAGCAAAGATCTGACCTCTAAAAAAATTATTTTTTATTATATTACATTGTTTTTTATTTTTTAATATATAAATTTATTGAATTGACTTTGAAATTGTAATGTAATTTCAAGATGGGGCTTAAAATTAAACTTTTAAAACTAATGTCGGACCGGTTCAGACCTGTAATTTAGACTTGGCCGGTTGCATGCTTAGTTTAGGGGCCCATTTGATAGGATAAGCACCGTTGGATGCAGTCTTGGAGCCGTCATATGAGACCACCAATGCCTTGGTTTGGAAAATTCTATACAAGCCACTTTTTTTCCAATTTTTATTTTTTTTTAGTGATTTATTTTAAAATTATATCAAAACTTTTTAATTTTCAATCCTTCTTGTCGAGATGAATCTCAAAAATAATTCTTTAAAAAAAATTCTAAAAAAATTAAAAAAGTTAAAATAAACAATAAAAGTCCACTATTTTTTTTGCTCATTTTTATCTTTTCTAAACTGAAAAAATTGGTGAAAAAATTCATCTTAAAGAATACATATGGCATTAGATCTAAGGAAAAATTTTATTTGGTCATCGGTGACAGCAGACAGAGAAATGTGTGATAATCAATAAATAGGATGTTGAATGAACGACACGTGCCACATTTCAACAGATAGTTAGTTTGGTAAATTTTAACAAATGGACAAATAGGATAATTTCAAGATATAAGTTGATTTGATTTCAACAAATAGTGTTTTTTTAGACAAATTGTGTCCATTTAATTCAAAAAAATTAGACTCTGAGTTTAATGACTTAAAATCTTAAAAAATAGATTTATGGCATGGATATTCAATTTTTTTTTAGAATTCTTAAAATTTTTAGTTCGTGTTATCAAATTGAATTTAGAAATCTAAAGCTATTTCAGAAATTTTAAAAAATATTTACAAACTATGTATTTAATTTATAAATTTGAGAAAAAATTTAGAAAAAAAGAAAAAAGAAGATAAAAAGGTAAACAAAGATCCCTTCTTTTTTCAAATCTGTGGCTAAATTCGTGAAACAAAAAATAAGGGAAAATTTCCGATCCAATTTTCCATATCCAACCTTATCATATCTCAGAGACAGAGACAGAGATAGAGAGATAAAGCGAGAGAGAAACTGAGAGAGAGAGAGAGAGAGACAGAGATAAAGAGATAAAGCGAGAGAGAAACTGAGAGAGAGAGAGAGAGAGAGAGAGAGAGAGAGAAGCAATGGCAGCAGGTGTGGCTGGTCTAGGGCTATCGTGGTCTTCGAAACTCGCTCAGAGACCCAATTCAACCCCCCCTCCAGCTTCATCATCGCGATCTTCTGGCAGTTGTTCCATCAAAATGGCCGTCTCAGTCGACGAGCAAAAGAAGACTTTCACTCTCAAGAAATCTGAACAAGCTTTCAACATCGCCAAGGTTTACTCCTTTTCGCATCTTCATTTCTCCACCTTTAATTGCTTCAATTGATTTTGGTTAATCTATCTATTTTAGGTGATCAATCTGTAATTTTTCCGTTAGAAACCACACTCATTTGTTTTTTTAAATAATATTCCCACTTGGGTGAGAAACTCCAATCATTTTCTTTATTTTATCATCTCACGATCCAAACAGAGTGAAAAAGAATGTGTTTTTGGTCTAGTCATTTTAGAGTATTGAGAAACCTATTAAATGTATGCTGATTTGTCGTTTGTGGATGTGGATGCGAATGCGGCTGCGAATCATTGAATAGTTCACTTTGACGTATTTTTGTTTCCAAGAGACAACTACTCCCTTGAATCTAAAAATGGGGATTGAGTAGTTCACTTTGGCGTATTTTTGTTTCCCCAGGCCCTACCACAACTATACAACGCTACCAGAGCTAAACCAAAACAACAAGAAAACTAACACCAAAAAACAAACCACTAAACAAGACTACACCACTACATAATAATAGATAACAATATACCAGAAAGTGTAGTCAATTGCAACAACATATTTGTTCAAGAGCCATGTCCACAGAGGATAGGGGACTTGAACAGCAAAATACCACCAGCACGCTATACCAAACAGTGGCAGCAGGAATCCTGGGGCAGTAACACATATCCAACAGCAAAGGGTTAATCACCTGAGCATCATAGACTCCACAGCAATAGCGAACAGCAGAAGTAGATACTACTTCTGCATCACCAGACTCAGCAGCATACAAAACAGTTAGAGCCAACACTCAACAAGACAGCACTCTGGGTCCCCAAGCACAGCCTGCAAGGGGTAAGCACAATATGATGTCCAATTTGAATATAAACATACCACTATACATCCTACATACAACAAAACATGCATACCAAAACAAAGCTAAAGAAAAAAACCTCCTGTAGGAGAAAGTTAGCTGGAACACAAATGTATAACGAAATAAGACATCATTTGACCATCTTGGAAACACCAATATGAGGACTAGCGCATGCTTTCAGCCTGGCCCTCATAATATCAACAAAACACGTACCAAACTGATTGATCACCAACTTCTCCACAGCATGAACTACCTGCCAGAGGGATTCAGCAAGTCTAGGACTGTTGCTGGAACTGGCGCAAGATGCAGCCTAGTCCACTTGACAACCTCCATAACATCAGTGTTCAAACTAGGACTGTCCAAGAGGGAATTCCATGGAGAATGGCCCCTAGCTGTAGCCAAATCCTCCAGGTTGCCTCTTCCAGACCAGGCATAAACACTTAAAATAACCTGAGAATACCATACAAAGATACTAGCATAAAAACTTAGAACCAATCTGAAGGTAAAAGAAAATAATCTGCAACAAGTCTCACTCAATTTATTGAGCTAATACACTCAACCCTCAAAATACAACCAATCTCAACAAAGATAACAGGTATAGTAGCAATATAGAAACCAATCCAAAAATGTATCCTCACATCACTAGGCCCTCAACAACAAATTCCCTAACAAGGTACCAGCACAGATAGAAACCTGCAAAAACAACTAGTTAGGAAAAAATGTGGTACTTCAATTTTACTCAACCCACCACTCACCACCACTCTCTCAACATCCTATTTATATGCTCACAGATACTCAACCCACTTTCCCTAAGAAGGGGCCAGATTGACAACCTACAAAGCACACAATTAGGAAAAACCAATTAAAAGATTAGAACTACTGGTAGCTCACAACCACTCAACCCTCTTTAAGGAATCTCACCACACTCAACCCACAATTCTCCAAACATCACATTTCTCAAAACTTGCACAATGCAACAGCAACTAGGAAAACCTGCAAGAGATATTAGCTAGGAAGCACGGATATGGATACGGGATACGGGTACGATACGATAAGGATACGACGATACGGCAAAATTTGAAAAATTAGGATACGGATACGGTGATGATACGTTCGTAAAAAATATTATTTTTACAATTTTTAGTAATGTAGTATGCATAAAAATAAAATTTAAAGCAAAATATAACATCACCCAACAATATATATAGCATCACCCATAACAACCATAATGCAATTCAAATTAAGGGGGAAAAAAATTTATCCTTTCAATGATAAAAAAAAATCCCTGACAGTAGCTTAGTCAGCTGCAACAAAAAAGAAAAAAAAAACAAGAAATTAAAATAAAAAAGAGGTCAAAATTCACAAATGGGTATGTGCAAAGTTCATGACAGCAGAGCTACGAAAAATTCTGAAAATTTAATTTTTGTTATAAAAAAAAGGGTCAAAATTCACAAATTGGTAGGTGCAAAATTCAAGAGAACACATATCTGCATAAGTTTCCAAAAAAATCAAATTAAAAAAAAAAAAAAAAGTCAAAATTCACATCAAAGACAAGAACAGGAAGTTGCCCAGATCGAGCGAGAGAGAGAGAGAGAGAGAGAGAGAGAGTGAGAGGGACGAACCTTGATCGACGACTCCTCCTCCTCTCCTTCTCCTTCCTCCTCCTTGTTGTTCGCGAAGCTTGATTGACTCCTCCTCCTTGCTGTTCGCGAAGCTTGCGATCGAGAAGACAGAGACTCCTCCTCCTTGCTGCTTGCTGTTTGCGAACCTTAGAGCTAGGGTTTGTTGATTTCTTTGTTTTATTTTAAATTATTTTTGTTATTTTACACTTTGACCCCTATGATAAGTTTTTAAAATTTTTTTTTCACCCCGCCGTATCCCGAAAGTATCTCAAGCGTATCCTGAAAGTATTCTCACGTATCCGAAATTAAAAAAAATTTTAAAAAAAATGGGATACTTTTTTGCCGTATCTGATACGTATCCCGCCATATCGGACGCGTATCCATATCCTTATCCGATACGTATCTGATACGCGTACGGGGGCCATTTCGGAGTATCCGTGTTTCATAGGATATTAGTATACACAGATTTCATAAAGTGGGAACTTGAATGGAGGTTGGCAATCTCCAAGTAGACAAGAACCATGCATCATCTGAATTCCTCTTCAGGTTTTTGAGTGACAATACTCTAAACCTGACCATGTTAAAAATATTCAAAGCAACCACTTCTTTAGGGATTTTCTCTTTGGTAAAAACTCTATTGTTCCTCTCAAGCCAAATAAGGTAAACAGAACAGGTGAATGCAAGCCTAGAGAAAATGGAACCCAGAGGCTTACCCCTAACAGATTTGGCAATATGGGCTACCAGATCAGACCAATTCAGCACATGCCAAGCCACATTGATTTTTGTTTTAATATATAGCCAAACTTTCTCATAGAAGGGACAGTTAAAAAACAAGTGGAATGATCTTCCAAGTGATAATGACATAAAGGACAAGTAGCAACAGGAGCAATGCCAAACAGTTTCAGCCTATCCCCAATATTCAACCTGTTTTGAATGGCCAACCAAGTAATAAAACTAGATTTTGGAATATTGATAGCATTCCATAACAAATCAGACCAATAGACCTTATCAAAAGAAATTCTCCAAGCATTCCAAGCAGATTTTATAGAGAATAGACCATTAGGAGAATGAGTCCAAATAAGCTTATTGGGACCAGTCTTGGGAAGAAAAGGATTGGATTGGATCAGATTACAAAATATCAACAGTGAGGGAAGAAGGCCATCTCCAAGACAAATTAAAAACAATCCTACTCACTCTAGACTCTCCATTCAAAGCAGTGGCATACAGGATACTCTCCCCAAACTTAGCCCATAAGGAATCAAGGGGATGCCAATTATCGAACCAGAGAAATATGCTTGTGCCATCCCCAACGACATACTTCATGTAAGGATAAATAATAGGTCTGAGATCCAAAATTTTCCTGCAAACCCAGGGTGAATCAGATGGGATTTTGACCTTCCAAAAGTTTCTATTTTTTTTAACAAGATTTGACCCATTGACACCACATAGACTGCAAAACCCCCCCCCCCCCCCCCCCCGCGCGCGCGAAAACCAGAACCAAATATGTATAGCAATAGCAGCCTTATTCCAAACCTCCATAGATTTAAGGCCTAGACCACCCTCCTTCTTAGGGGAACAAATTTTCTCCCAAGGGACCTTAGCCCCATGGTTCTTAAGCTCACTACCAGACCAAAGAAAAGACCTAAACAGCCCTCAATCTCTTTCACAACCTTTTTGGGAAGGATAAAGAGAGAAGACCAATAGACCTGCATAGAAAAGAGTATAGACTGGATCAACTGTAACCTCCCAGCATAAGAAAGACATTTGTTAGTCCAATTCTTAATTCTCTTGGTAATTCTTTCATCAAGTTGCTGACAGTCAACAGCCCTAAGCTTAGAAATGAGTGGAACCCTAAGGTATCTAGCAGGAAGAAAACTCTCGGGAAACTTCAAAATACCCATAATCTCATCCCTTAACCTCCTTTCACACCCAGAGAAAAAAATATGACTTTTATTAGGGCTAGGAGAGAGCCCAGACATAGCTTGAAACTCATCAAGGCCATTCTTAATAGCTTGGACAGTGAAGGTATCCTCTTTACAGAAAATCATAAGATCATCTGCAAAACAAAGTCTCACAATCTTAGTCTTCTTACACCTCCAATGGAATTTAAAATTAGGGAGGGAAGCCTACTCATTCACAATTCTAGAAAGAATTTCCTTTGCTAAAACAAAAAGGTAAGGGGACATAGGGTTCCCTTGTCTAAGCCCCCTAGCCCCTTTAAAGTACCCCTGCAAGCTACCATTAATACAAATTGAAAAAGATGGATTGGTCATACAAACTTGAATCCAGTGGATAAAAGATAGGGGAAACCCCATAGCTTTCAGAACATCAATCATAAACTCCCATCTAACATTATCATAAGCTTTCATAATATCCACTTTCATGGTGCATCTAGGAGTAGATGAACTCTACGGCAACCTCTCATCAATTCTTTGGATAAGAAGATATTATCTGAAATTCTCCTCCCCTGGACAAAGGCAGATTGGATAGGGTCAACAAGATCAGGGAGGACCAACTTAAGTCTATTAGCTATGATTTTGGCAATACACTTATAGATGGTATTACAACACGATATAGGCCTATAAT
The DNA here is from genome assembly GCA_030407325.1 of Camellia japonica. NCBI lineage: Eukaryota > Viridiplantae > Streptophyta > Magnoliopsida > Ericales > Theaceae > Camellia > Camellia japonica. Next base: position 97,628,647 of record JAPPVO010000017.1, on the reverse strand, counting down.
CCCCCACTTTTGAAGGGTTAGGGACTTTAGGCACTAAAGCAATGATGGTGTTGTTAATTTCTTGGAGAAGCTCCCTAGAAGTGAAGAAAGATTTAATAGCAGCCACCACGTCCTTACCAACCACATCCCAAGCTTTCCTAAAGAAGCTAGCAGGGTAACCATCAGGGCTAGGAGCCTTATTAGCCTTAAGGGACCAGAAAGTATCCTTAATCTCCTTGTCAGTAACCTCCCTAGCTAACATCTCAGACTAGAGAGGCGTAACAGTCCTATCCACAAGAGCTTGCACCCTCTCCAACCCATGATAACCATCATTAAAAGATGTGCCAAACAGATCTGAAAAATTATTAACAAAAGCAGTATTCACATCCTCAGCCTTAGTCAACTTATCCCCAGAACTAAGAGTCACACTATTGATTCTATTCCTATTGACATTGCCCTTAACAGACTTAAAAAAGAATCGAGTGTTTCTATCCCCAAGTCCAAGCCGCTGGATTCTAGATTTTTGATGCGCCAAACCCTCCTCTACTTTACACAAGTCCACATATTTACAAAAAGCTTCCCTCTCCAGATTTTGCAAGACAGTATTCAAAGGGTCCTTGTCAAGCTTCAGCTGGGCAGTATCAAGAGTAGATTTGGCAAGGACAACCCTAGTAGAGATCTCACTATATTCCTTTTTATTGATAGCCTTCAAAATGGGTTTAAGAGTCTTTAACTTTTGGCTAATTCTGATCATAGGAGAGCCCCTAATAAATTTACACCACCCCAGAAACACTAGGAAGAAACTCCTCATGATCACACCCGAAATCAAAGAATTTAAAAGGTTTTAGAAAGCCCTTAGCTTAGGGGTCAAGCTCAACAACACCAGGTGAATGGTCAGAAATACCAAAAGGCAGAAAATTAGGATAAGAATTCTGGATTTAGTAATCCAAGCCTCATTAACAAGAACTCTGTCCAGTTTTGAGGCAATAAAAGCACTATCCCCTCTCTTATTGGCCCAAGTGAAATGGCAGCCAGTATAAGAAAGGTCAGTGAGCTCGGCACAGAGAATACACTTATTAAACTCCTCTTTGGTACCAGACCAGGAAGGGGAACCACCAGCTTTTTCAGAGGGATATCTAGTAGCATTAAAATCCCCAAGACACACGAGGAGCAGAGGAAAAAAGGGTAGAGACAGCAAGGATGTCTTTAAACAGAGGAGCCCTCAAAACATGTTTATTTTCAGCATATACAAACATACCATAGAAACAGATGTCCCCATCTAATTTTGCAAAAAATATAGTGACTAGAAGTATGTGCTCTAACATAACAGTAGAATACATGACATTACTTGTATATAGTGACATATCATAAAGTGTTAACCAGTAAAGGAAGTAATAACTTTTTAATATGTAAGACAATAATAATCCATGTAAATGTATCATTTGCATATTCTTAAGTAAGACAAAATGAAAATATATCTTTTAGGGTCCGTATCGGTGAAGAGTTTGACAAGTTTCCAAGAAACTAATTTACATTTAATTTGCTTTCATGAGTCGTATAAACTCCTCTTAGCTAGCTAGTAGTCATGTTAGTTCGTTGGGCTGCTTTTGGGAATTTTTCTGCTGAGGAAGTCTACCAGTCATATTTAGGTTCAACATTTTTAAAACATAACTTGGTTTTCAGTCTACTGGAGCTAAATTAACCATGTGTATTAAAGAACTAATCATCCTATATCTGTTACTAATGACTGAACAGTGAAGGGGGTTCCTTAATCCAAAGCAAGGCATGAAACAAAAAATGGGCTCCTTTATCAAATGCGAGTTATAAAGTGGCTGGGACTAGATCAAACAGGCTGAAAGGAACATTATTGAAGTTATAATAGATTGAAATATCCTATTTGAGAACATGGTGTTCGTTAGATTAACATGATTATGCAAGTACACCTCCAAAGGGTCCATACTGTTTATAACAAAGCCTTCTAGTTAGGTTTGTCTCTAGATTTGTGTTTAAATTCAACCTTATCTTCAGAGTGAGGTGAGTTTATTAAAAAAATGTGAGTTATATCAAATTGAAAAAATGAGGCTTTCGTTGTCAAATTTGAGGTTAAGAAAAAGTAAAGTGTTATTGTAAGTGGAAGGGACATCGAGCAGGCCTGAAACGAACTTGTTCAAAGTTAGAATGGAGTGAATGTAATGTTATGTTTGAGAGCAGATTTTTAGGTAGACGGAACTAGATTACGTGATTATGCACTCCGATCTTTGATGGTCCGTACTAATAAGCCTTCGAGTTAGGTTTGTGTTTAGAGTTGTTTCTAGATTGAACCTCTTATTATCTATGAAGCACAAATATGGACTCTCGACATGAATACGACATGAGATAGACACATTGAAGGAACAATTTTTGAAAATCTAGACACGGCATGATAGAGACGACAAGACAAGAAATAAATATATATATTTTTACATATATGCACACAAAAGCAATATCAATTTTATTTTTTTATTGTTAAATGTTCTAAAATTTATTTTAGAAAGCTCTATTCATAAATAAATTGAAAGTTTTAGGCTTTCAAGATCCTAAAATAAAAAATTCTAAAGGAGGAAGGATTAATAGGCTCGAATCCACACTCTGTGAATTTTAATTATTGGCTTCCAAGTTATTCCTTCAAAATTGTGATGGTTGGACATTTGTCCCCCTAGTGTCCAATTCTAAAAAATAATTATAAACTTATAGGACATTTGAATGCGTATCCACACGTGTCGGTGTTGGGGAGGGTCTGATGAGTATTAGTGTTGACATTGACACATCACATTCTTAAAAGTTTCCATGCTTCTTAGCTTATTATCTTTTTTCTTATATTCTAGTCTTATCTTTTACTGAGGTCAAATGGAAGTATTTATTTCAAGTATCTTACCAACTCATCTAATACTGACAGGAATTGATGCCCGGAGGTGTAAATTCTCCTGTACGTGCTTTCAAATCAGTTGGTGGACAACCTATTATTATGGATTCTGTTAAGGGCTCTAAAATGTGGGACATAGATGGCAATGAGTATATCGATTATGTTGGTTCGTGGGGGCCAGCCATCATTGGTCATGCAGATGATGAGGTTCTATTCCTACTGCTATTCCCTAATTTTGTTTTGGCATTTGAAAATCTAAGATATCGTTCGTCTAGAGGCAATCTGGATATCCAACACTGGAAGTATCACAAAGTGGGGGGCTACATATTTTTTTTGCTCTACTGTTTTTCTACTTTTTGTGCTTCCATTTCTTCAGTGAAAGGGACTTGGTGTACTTGTTAACAGTTTTTATGATTTCTTCCATAGAAGTTGGTGCATTTTACAATGACACTTTAGACTTACCATTTGACAAAGGGAACACCCTCTTAAATAAGATCATTAATTGCTATAATTACACCTTTTGTCACACCTTAAGGATATGATTTCAATGGAGAAAGCTTTTCATTGGTTTTTATTGACTGGAAAATCCCTTCATCAGAAACAGGGTTGGCAAAGTTAGCAGTCGTTTTCCCTACAGAGGAAAAAAAAGAAAAGAAAAGAAAAGAGAAAATGTCTTGGAGTTCTCACAAACAATTGATGTGAATTACAGTGTTATGACTTTAAATACAAATCTTCTTGGACAAATTTTTACCTTGCAGGTACTTGCTGCCTTGGCTGAAACAATGAAGAAGGGAACAAGCTTTGGTGCTCCATGTCTTCTAGAAAATGATCTGGCAGAGATGGTCATCTCGGCTGTTCCAAGTATAGAAATGGTCCGGTTTGTCAACTCGGGCACAGAAGCATGCATGGGTGTTATCCGCTTGGCTCGTGCTTTCACTCGTCGTGAGAAGATCATCAAGTTCGAGGGTTGCTACCATGGCCATGCAGATCCATTTCTGGTAAAGGCAGGCAGTGGGGTTGCCACCCTAGGGCTCCCCGACTCGCCCGGTGTTCCCAAAGGAGCCACCTACGAAACCCTAACATCCCCTTTCAATGATATCTCAACCGTTAAAAATCTATTCAACGCGAACAAGGGAGAGATCGCTGCGGTTATACTTGAACCCGTTGTTGGGAACTCGGGCTTCATCGCTTCTAAACCTGGTTTCCTTGAGGATCTCCAAAAAATCACCAAAGAAAATGACGCTCTTCTGATATTTGATGAAGTTATGACCGGGTTTCGCTTGTCTTACGGTGGAGCTCAGGAATATTTTGGAGTAACTCCCGATTTAACCACTCTTGGGAAGATCATCGGTGGTGGCTTGCCGGTCGGTGCATACGGAGGAAGGAGAGAGATTATGGAGATGGTTGCACCAGCGGGACCCATGTACCAAGCCGGGACTCTAAGTGGAAACCCATTGGCAATGGCTGCAGGAATTCACACTCTTAAGCGGTTGAAAGAGCCAGGAAGTTATGAGTACTTAAATAAGATCACAAGTGAGCTCGTTCAAGGCATTGTTGATGCTGGGAAGAGAGCTGGGCATGCATTTTGTGGCGATTATATAAGCGGGATGTTTGGGTTTTTCTTCACAGAAGGGCCGGTTTATGAATTTGAGGATGCGAAGAAGAGTGACACTGCAAAGTTTGCGAAGTTTTACAGAGGCATGCTCGAGGAAGGCGTTTACTTTGCACCTTCACAGTTTGAGGCCGGGTTTACTAGCTTAGCTCATACCTCAGAGGATATCAAACGGACGATAGAAGCGGCTGAAAAGGTTTTCCGGCAAGTTTAAAGCCACGGTCTCCCCCACATCAAGGTTTGTCTTTTTTTTGTAGGCAATTGGCACTTTTTTTGCCTTTTTCTTCTTCTAGGTTTTTCATTGATTGAAAAATTGTTTGTAATTTAATTCGAAACATTTTGATATTCATTGTGGAATGTATCATTTGCTATTAAAAAAATGTTGTAATTTCATCTATATTTTCCTTTTCCTTTATCTTGCCTTACTGAATCTTGAAGTCGGGATCACAGTTGGGTGCTTATTGCTAAACATAAAAATGTTACATCTTTCTCCTTGGGTTTTTCTTGGTTATCTTCGGCTTGTTACAGGTATATTTCCTGTGATTGTATTAATTATAAGCCATGTTTTCTTCATTTTTTTAATCATAATTGCAGGTGGTGGTTATGCATGGAGTGATCAACAGGATCAGTGCTTATTGCCATTATACCTAATATTTATTTACTCTTGATGTTGGGTAGACAAAGCCTACTTATGGATTAACAGATGCCATCATACCTAGTATTGGACTGCTTATGGATTAACAGATGACATCTGAAAATCACCCACTATAAATTGAATGGCCTGTTAGCATTGAGTGAGATTTTGCCTAATTCAATGTTTGCTATGTGTGGTTGGTACATTATATTGACAAGGTCAGCTACAGAGAGATGCAATGGGATTAAGATCTTCGACGATTTTGCTGCCTTTGACCCTAGGATGCCGAGACTTGGTGACCTTTGATTGACACATTTGACATTAGGGTGACGATTGTGCTACCGACTTGGTGACCTTGAATTGACACGCGAATGGTGATCAATTGATTGCCGAGACTTGGTGATCTTTGATTGACATTTGAATGGTGACACCAATTGATTGAAGCTTGGTGGTTGAATCTTGTTAGACTTGTGCCAAACTCTGAAGCTGGAAACAATCTCAAGGGAAGGTCTTTTTTCTTCCCTTTACGAGCTGCGCACACACGAAAGGGATTTATTTTTTCAATAAGCACTAGACAACGATGGACTCAAACCTGAGCATTACACTTACTAAAATAACACCTTATCTACTAAAAGCTATTCACTTTTTCAACAATAATGAAGTTTTGAAAAATGAAATAAAACCCATTTCAATGACATGATAAGTGCCACATCAAAAAATAAGAAAAGTTCGTAAAATTTATTTATTTTTATGGCATGATTATAATATTTGATTTATTTATTTGATTACTATGGAAAGAGGTTCCAGTTTTGGGCCAGGCCGAAAGAAAGGGTGTGGAAAATAAAATCATTGTAGTAGAAGAAAAAGAAAAGATTTTAGCCATGCCAGCATGGGAATCCTGGCTCCACCATCACTTATGTGATGCAAATTAACAATAAATTGGCATCAAAAAGAAAAAAAAAAAATTAAATTAAAATTGAATGTGGACAATGACCTCATAGTATTTTTTGTTACAAGATTCATGTTAGATCAAAAAATAGATTCTATGTACTTTTCACTTTTGTTCTTCTACATGATATGATCAAGATTTCAATGTAGATATTCATTTCATAAGAGAAGGGATAGGGTTAGGACAAGAACACCAACATGTTTTATTGGTGGCCTCATTTTAAATTTTTAAAAAATAAAAAATAAAAATGTGTGATAAATCATTTTGAGAAGCCAAGTTAGTAAAGGGTCCTTGATAAGATTGTTTTTAAGTCGGAAAGTAGATTATTTTTTGAATGTAACAAAAAATAAATTTGACATTAAACTTAGAAATTGATAAGAAAGAAATACAATAATGTAAGAGTAAAGAAATATAATTAACTAAGAATATGTGGATACCCTTTAGTGGACTAACTTTTTTGTAATTAAAAAAAAAATAGTCGTGTAAAAAAAAAAAAAACATTTTATTGACTTAGTAAAAAGATTAAAAAAAGATAAACACTTCATTGGGATGCATTGTTTATTCTTAGGGTTACTTTTAATTTAGAAAGTAAAATAATTCTACAAATTTACTAAGATTTAAAATTGACATTCGGTATCTAAAATTAGAATAGGATAATAATTACTTAATAACTACTCAATTCTTTGATAAGTTAAGTTGAATTTTTTTTTTTTTTTCAAAAAAAGTTACGTGCTCAAAAAATTGCATAGAAATTGAATGTTTCTATTTTAAGCAAGCACAGGTAATTTGAAACTGAAAATAAATTCGAATCACATATTAAATTATTTTATTTTATTTTTCTTTAATGTATTTTTTTTTGGGGGGGGGGGGGAATTTATCCATCTTATGTAAGTTGAGAAAATTATTACATATATATGAAAAAGTTTACAATTTAAATAAAGTTTACTATTAATTTGTAATTATTTTTTAACCCATCATATGTAAGTTGAAAAAATCAGTACCCCTATATAGAAAAGTTTACAACTTTAATTATTAATATTGATAAAATTTATAATTAATTTGTAATTATTTTTTAGCTTTTAAACTGATTTGAAATTTTTCCTTTTTTTTTTTTTTTTTTTTTTTTGTGTGTGTACAAATTATTTATTGTTTTTAAGTAAGAAGAATATGAATGGGGCAATTGAAATCTTTGCAAGCATCAATCAGCTGGAATGCAAACTGTCTTGGTAGTGGAATCTACACGTCCTCATAAACCTAAAAAGCTTTTACAATCGTACACATACCCATAGAGATGAAAATTATTGGATGATAGCAAAAATTGAATGGCTCGAATTACAACAACAGATAAATAAGACATAAAATATAAAATATATATGATGGAGGAGAAATGATCAAATCCATTATGCGTAACAAAGATGACAAAGTTTTGAATCTATCAACTTAGAGCACATCTAGTGCTTCAAATTTGATGTGTACTCCGACAAACATGTTTTGAAATGAAAATATCAACTCCACTTAGTGTGTCAAAGATTGATATGACTTTTGATATCACTCCTTCATATTAATTTTGACATGAAGACCCCTTGATACTTTTTTATATGCTACAAATCAAAGTTCGATATTGGTACGGGTACCTTGATACGACAAGATCTAAAAAAAAGATGATACAAGTACAGCTGGGGTATGTCAATTAATTTTTTATTTTTTTATATCTTACAAATCAAAGTTGGGTGAATTACACTAATAGTCCCTATAGTTTGAGACTTGTGTCACTTTGGTCGCTGACGTTTCAATTGTGATACATTTGACCTTAAATTTTGAATCTTGTTCCAAATAAAGACAATTGAAGATATCATTCGATTTTTCAAGGGTAAAATTGTCAATTTGATAAAATATAAACTAATTTGACAAAAATAAATGTCAAACAAATATTTTTGAATTTTTAAAAATTATTTCTACCTACTAAAAATAAAATTATGTAAAATTAATAAATCTTTTAGACATTTATTTATTTTTTTACCAAATTAATTTTTATTATGTGTTTGGATGATGATCATGTAAAATTAATTTTTAAAATTAATCATGTAATTTTTATTAAATTTTACATAATTTTATCATTGGTGGATAAAAATAATTTTTTTAAAATTAAAAATATTTGTTTGACATTTATTTTTGTCAAATTAGTTTATATTTTATTAAATTGACGATTTTACCCTTGAAATTAAACAATATTATATTCAATTATCCTTATTTGGAACAATATTCAAAATTCAGGGTCAAATGTGTCACAATTGAAAAGTCAGGGACCAAAGTGATACGAGTCCCAAACTATAGGGACTGATAGTGTAATTTGCCCATCAAAGTTCAATACCAAAACTAAAAGTAGTATTTACAAAACGAAAAGAGAAATTATAGTTGCACAATATCAATACCAAAACAAAGTCCATAAGTTATTGTAATGCTATTAAATTGAATAAATTACAAAACAAAATTTCATTCTAAAAGCAAGCTAAGCAAAATTTAGAAACTTGAAATTTCAATTTTCACTTTCATCAACTTTATCATTGAAAATTAGATCTTTTATCTGTGGCACATTAAGTAAATGATTTGCAATTTCAAGTAAATCTGTACTCTCTAATGAATTAAACGTATCTCCACCAATGTCCTACAACCAAGGTCTATCTCTTGCTCCAGATTATTCTTTTCTTAAAACTTTTGGCTATAGATGTTTTCCTTGGCTAAAGCCTTACACATCACATAAATTACAACCGAGGTCTATCTCTTGTATTTTTATAGGCTATCACCCATCAGTCAAAGGGTATAAGTGCTATGATCCTTTTTCTAAAAAGATCTTTTTGTCTAGGCATGTGGTATTTGATGAACATTATTTTCCTTTTGCTCATCCTTGTAAATCCGTCTGCTGTTCCTCCATCATTTTCTCAGTTACAGAGGTTTTTTTGGTTTAGCTATCCTGTCCATTCTGCAGCCTCAGTCCCAAGTCCTATTCATAGCTCTGCAGCCACTGGTCCTAGTCCTGCAGACACTGTTCCTATTTTTGTAGCAACTGTTCCTCATCTTGTAGTCACAGTTCCTAGTTTTACAGTCACTACTCCTAATTCTGCAGCCACTGTTTCTCCTCCTGCAGTTGCACTACCTAGTTCTAATACTGTTTCTAATCCTGCAGCAGTTGCTCTACCTAGTTCTGCTATTGTTTTCAACCCTGCAGTTGCAACCCATCATTCCTATGCCTCTGCTAACCCTTCTGTAGCTCTATCCCTTGTTCCTCTTCTTCATCAATTCCTGTTTCTTCTATCTCGATTAACTTACCACTACCTTCACTTCCTCCCTCTCTTCCAAATCACCATCCTATAGTCACTAGGTCCAAGTCTAATTCTGCTCCACTTTTGTGTTCACTCTTCTCTCTTGATTCTAAACCTACAACCTATGTTGCTGCCTCATTTTCTCCATAATGGTCCAAGGCTATGCTTGAGGAATTTCAAGCCCTTTGTAGACACCTCATTTTTGACCGTCCTCAAGACTTGGACATCATCGTTTGAACACTCGATGATCATCCATGTTCGTGTTTGTCTTGAGTTCTCGGAGGTTTCGGCCGCGCGCCTTGCCTCAAGACCTCTCGACTTGTTTGTTTTGTGTTTAGTTTTGCACCAAACACTTGTTGTTTTGCTTCTGAGGGTGGAAATAGCTTGTTGGCCATCTCCACACCTCACCGGCATGGCTTGAGGCCACTGGCCCTGTTTTCTTGCTACCGGCCAAAGGTGTTGGCCGGTCGGCATTGTGTTTGGTCGGCCGGCCACTGATTTTGGTCAATCGGCCACTTTTTCTGGCCGAGACCTTTTCTTGGGGAGGTTTGAACCTTTTAAACCTTGGTTTTAGCTTCTTGAGGAAGCTTGAACCTTTTGAACCTCTTCTTGAGGAAGCTTAAACCTTTTGAACCCTTAGTTTTAGCTTCTTGAGGAAGCTTGAACCTTTTGAATCTTTGTTCTAGTTTCTCCAAGAAGCTTGAACCCTTTGCCTAGCTTCTCCAAGAAGCTTGGCCCCTTTGCTCCAAGCTTCTAAGAGAAGCTTGACCCTTTCTTAGCTTCTTGAGGAAGCTTGACCCCTTTGCTCTAGCTTCCTCAAGAAGCTTGGCCCTTTGGCTCCAAGCTTCTAAGAGAAGCTTGGCCCCTTTACTCAAGCTTCTAAGAGAAGCTTGCACCTTTGTTCCTCTATAAAAGAAGAGCTCCTCTTCCATTGCAAGGGTTCCAAAAAATTTTGCTAAAGCAAAAACCATACATATCTCACTACTTTGAGCTCCAAAGTCCATAGTTCTTGGCCCTTTTGCACACCAACCCTTAGCCTAACACCTCCATCATCAATCTAAGGATCTTGGAAGCCATTTTTAGAGGCTAAGGGACTGGTTTTCTGGACCAAGAAGCTGCTGTCCCCTTTTGGCTACAAGGGTAACACACTTTATCCTCTTTTGGTCTTTATTTTGCTTCATATTTTAGCCTTACTTGTAAGCATTTTCAAGCTTTGTCATAAACTAAAAAAAGTCTTATTTTGAGCTCCTTTTTAAGTTTGTTTAAGATCACTTTTGTGTTTGGGGTTGTTTACCCCCTCTTAGGCCTTGTTTGGCCTCATTTTTGTGTCTTTTTTGTGAGCTTTGGGACCACCTTGTATTGGCCTTCTTACCACTGAAATCCAGAGGGATTTCAGTGGTGGGGATGGTGTTTTGATGTCCTAAGAAGGAGAGGGGTGACCCTCTCTCTTGTTGTCTTGTTTTCTAGCATTTTTAGCCTTCCAAAGGGGCTCCTATTTGCATGTTTCAAAGCCATATTTCAGTCCTTTTTTGGTGAGTTTTAAGGTCTGCATAGGCTCTGTCCAGAGCCCATTTTACCATATAAAGTGTCTATTATGCATGTGTAGAGTAATCCTCCTCAAGGCCTTTCAAAGGGGCCTTTACTTGTATGCTTCCTTGGCTCATTCCAGGCCCTTTTCAGTAAGTTTTAGGGCTGTCATAACCTCTTTCTAGAGGTGATTTTGCCATTTTGTATGTCTATCATGTATGTGTAGAACAACCTTTGCATGGCCTTCCAAAGGAGCACTTCATTCTAACATGTATTGATTGAGTTTCAGTAGTTATTTGGGCATATTTTGGCATGGCATACTTCTGTTTTTAGCTGGTTTGGTGACCTCTCATATGCTTCATGTAGTTGTAGTGCAAATCATGGTTCACTAGCTTACTTTGCATGCTTTGGTGACCCTTGATTCTAGCACTTTTTGACCATGCCATAAACTGATTTTGTGCATATTTTGGACTGCACTAGCTCTGTTTTGGGGCCTCATGGTCGAATGTTTCTTGCTATGCATGGTTGTAGTTCAATACCCTTGCCTAGCTTCGAGTTTTGGAGCCTATTGCATGCCTATGTTGAGGTGTTTCTATGTTTTGGCATCATTGTGCATCATATTTCAAAGCTTATATGTATGCCATATTCCCATGTTTTTCACTCTTTAAATGCGTTTGAGAGTTATGCATGAATACCTCATTTTTGGACCATTACATGAGCTTCATTTTGGTGCATGTCAAGCCATCATTTTAGCACATTTGGCCACTGATTTTAGACATGGCTGAGGCTTGTCCATATTAGTTTAAGTCCACCTTTTGCATGTTGCTCAAATGTTGTTACATTGCTTCATGTTTGCATGCTTTGGTTGCATGATGTTTTGCATGCTCATTACTTGCATTGTTGACACATGCTTAGCCATATTGCATTTTGTTGCATGCTTAGGTTGTAATGCATTTGGCATGTATTCTCTCTTTTAGCCACTTAACATGTTGTTACATGTTTGTGTGTTGTCCATGTTGCATGTTTGCGTTGCTTGCCCTCATGTTCATGGTACATACTTAGCTTGCATGCCTAGGTTGCATTGCATTTTGCATGCATGCCTTGCCTCTTGAAATCACCATGATTGAGGTTGGGCCTTATGTGTTTGTTTGGTGTGCATTACATTTGACATCAAAATGCACAACTCGGCTCCTTTGGCCATCATGCATTGAAATGCGTGATTGGTGGCCCGAGGGTCGAGAACCATACTCCCTTGAGTTCATGACATGATAGGGAGGGTGGTTGTGCATACATTGCTTTGAAAATGCATTGCCATGCTCTGTTTGCCCTCTGCTGCTGTCAAACAGGATTCTGCAGGAAGAGATGGCCGGTCGGCCATCTTCAGTGCCGGCCGGCTATCCATTTTTGGCCGAGAGCACAATTTTTGGTCGATGACCTGTTTCACTTGGCCGTTGGTCCCATCTCATAGCCGATGGCCTCTCAGCATGTCTCCAAGATGTTTCAAAGGTGTCACAGAGGTTGGCACTGTTTTCAAAAGAGCAGAGCAGTGTAAACAGAGGCAACTGTGGCATGGCGATGGATTTCCGAGCAAAGCCGACCGAGCATGTGTGCATCCCTTTTCCCGAGGCTGTTTTACTGCTTTGGTAGACTAATTGATTTGTTAATTAGTTAAGTGGTTTTGTAATTAATTAATTAGCTCGTGAGTTAGTTAATTAGGTGATTTGTATTATTCTTTTGGACCCTCCGAGCGAGGGCAATTGTGTAATAAGTGTGCGTGTGTGTGATGTATGTCTTCCAACCCCACGTCTTTCTCCCTTTTATTTACCAGCTTATGATGGTTAGTTTAGGGCACGTTTCAATTAGCATACTTATGCTCGCATGTTTGCATTCATTCTGTCTTGCATGCACCGGGCTCGGCGCATCATACTAACTGCATTGTATTTCAATTCCGAGTTGAATACGTGTTAGCTGTAGCATCATCATATGCCATCTTAGAATAGCCGAGCCTATCTTAGTTGCATTCTTGTATGTGTTGCATTAGGCATCTCAGCATAGTTAGGATTCATGTATGATTTCTAATTAGCTTCTTTCTTTGGCTTGGAGTACTCGGTAAGCTTTTATGCTTTAGCATCCTTGCATGTGTGTGAGTGACTGCCATGATAGCATGCTTATCGTGAGGCTAACTGCTTATGTGATATAAACTGCCTGAATGCCTGTGGGTGAAGGTTGGATTGTTTGAGTTGGAACAACTCATTAGAATCCGTGTTTTAGCCTGCTTGCGAGTAGCAAATTTCAAACCATTTTCCAAATAAACGGATATGAGATGCTTTGTTCCAAATTAGGCGATCTAGTCTATACTTTTGTGTTGTGCGCATCACATAGTAAGATTAGCTAATTAATTGGAATAAGAACACATAACGTTTTCAAAACTAGATATCATGGTTAGTAGAGGCCGATCTTTAATCGGGCGAGAGGGGGTGCTCATAGCTGACCTTCCCCAATCGTACCCAAGTTCCCGAGCCGAGGCAACTTTGGTGATGACGGACACGTGGCCTTAGGAAAACGAGTCAGGGTTTCCTAAATTTCCCCTTAAAAAATATTTAGGTGGCGACTCTGTATCTAGCAAAGCAGTCCATGTTTGACACTTCTTTCAAAAAATCTGTTTTCCAAAACGATTTGCCGGATTTGGACTCTTTGGTGATTTATCAATCTCGCATTGCACTTTGCGAGATCAGATTAAGAACCGTGACATTTGAGTCTTGAACTGTAGTGAACCCCAAAAAGAACAAAACGGGATATTCGCTCCCGGGACGTTCGGGGATGTCTACACCTTTCAACAAGAAGTGACTTGGAGTTTAGTAACTCTTCCTTCCAATAAACAAGCAATAGGTTGTAAATGAGTGTTTCGATTGAAAAGGAATTTAGATGGGTCAATTGCCAGATACGAGGCTCGTTTAGTAGCTAAGGGCTATCTTCAAGAAGCTGGGATTGACTACCAAGAAATTTTAGTCCTGTTGCCAAACAACCTACCATCAAGGTTCTTCGAGATCTATATGACTTAGCCACAAGGTTTTGTTGATCCATCTAACTCCTCCTTGGTTTGTAAATTACATAAGGCTCTCTATGGTCTTAAACAGGCTCCTAGAGCTTGGTTCTCCACTTTTTCCTCCTTTTTACTTAAAAATGGTTTTCACTCTAGTCATTGTGATTCATCTCTGTTCATCTATAAAACTTCTTCTTCACTCACCATTTTATTGATCTATGTTGATGATATCCTCCTTACTGGTAGTGATTCCAAGTTTATTTCTTTCTTGGTATCTCAAATGCACTCTTATTTCTCCATGAAAGAACTTGGTTTCCTCAATTATTTCTTGGGCATTTCTGTTCACACATCTGCTTATGGTTATTTCTTGTCTCAGCATAAGTATGCTACTGAGCTTCTTGCCAAAGCTAGCATGTCCTTTTGTAAGCCATACTCTACTTCTATGGCCACTAAACCTCCTCCACCTTCCGAGTCTGATCCTCCTTTTGAAAATCCATCCTTTTATTGGTCTATTATGGATGCTTTACAGTATCTCACTATCACTAGACCTGATCTGTCTTTTGCTATCAATTTTGCTTGCCAATTCATGCATAAGCCACTTACTTCTCATTTCATTGCTGTCAAGCTCCTGCTTCGTTACCTTAAAGGTACTCTCACTCGTGGCCATCATTTTTTCTCGGGTCCCTTCATTCTTAATGCTTATTCTAACTCGGATTAGGCTAGTAGCTCTCTTGATCGACGTTCTACTACTGGTTATTGTGTGTTTTAGGCTCCAATTTAATTTCGTGGACTGCAAAGAAACAGTCTACAGTTGCCCGCTCTTCTATTGAAGCAGAATACCGTGCAATGATACAGACAGCAGCTGAACTCAGTTGGTTATCCATGCTTTTGGCTAATTTATAGATTGTCCATCCCATTCCTACCTTATGGTGTGATAATCTCCCGGCTATCTCCTTGACCAATAACCCTGTTTTTCATGCACGGACTAAACACATTGAAGTGGATTACACTATGTGCGTAAGTGAATGGTTGCTAAACTGTGATAACCCTGTCCCTTAGTCCTTAATACAAATGTGATTATGTGTTTTGATACAATTTTGTGTGCCATTATGTGAAAATATGTGGTTCTGAATTTCTATCTGTTCACCGTAGGAATATCTGTTTGATTATCTGCTTTGGAATTTAAATTGAAGGCCCTATCGGCCACTGAAACCGAAATTGATTACGCCATTGTGATTGGCATAATTTTTAGAGCCTACGGTAAAATTTAATTAGAAATTGATTCGGATCAGATTAAATTGATTTAATTAGTGAATTAGTGCCCCATTATTTGATATTAAAATAATGTGACCAAAGGGGCTTTTAATAAAGGCACTATACACAATTTCTCCTTTTTATCTTCATTTTGGCTGATTATAAACTCTAAGAAAGGGAGAGGGTCGGCTAGAGAAGGAGCAAGGGGGAAAATTATGTGTTTGGCTCGAGTTTGAAAAATTGGAAGGTTGAACTCAAGAATTAAGCATACATTGGGGAGATTGAGTTTCTAGGTGAGTAATCAACCCTTTGACTCATGAGTTTGATTTGTAATTTTTGGGGATCGAAGATTAATTAGTGATTTAGACTATGGATTGAGTTGTGTTTGTTGAATTTAAAGTCCATAGATGCATGCATGTAGGAAATCACTATGAATTTCCATAATTGAGCACAAAGTGTGTAATCCATGATGAATCTTGTTTGAAATCCAGGTATTTGATCATTTCTTCACCAATTTAGTTGAGAATAATGAATATCTCTTGCATGCAAGTGAAGATCATGGAGGTGTAAGCTTTGCATGTTTGAATTTGATGTGTTGGTGATGAATTTGGGTTAATTTGGGACATGCATGTGATTAAATTGTGAAATTGAGCTTCAAAATGATGTAATTTGGTATTTATACCATGTTAGTATATGTATATGTGAAGATTGAGCCAAAAACATGCATTTTGAACCTTTGAAAATCAAGTTGAAGCTCAAGAACACATTCTGGAAAACCCAGAATTTTGATGTCCGCTCGAGCGGGGGAAATGCCGCTCGAGCGGGGAATTCATGCTTCCAGTATTTTTGCAGACTTGGATGTCCGCTCGAGCAGGAAAGTTCATGCTCGAGCGGGGAGCTATGTAGACAGACCTTCAGCTCCAGTGCCAGACTTCACGCTCGAGCATACTTTTGATGCATCCAGTACTTTTGCAGACCTCATGGGCCCGCTCGAGCGGGGACCCTGTTTTCTGAAATTTTGAAAATGCATTCTGTGTTCCGTTTTCCATTCCCTTTCACTTCTAAGTACTCTTGGGCATACATTGAGCATCGTAAATGAGTTAAAAGAATAAGAATTAAGCCTAAAGAGGAATATGTGAATTAAGAACGGATTGAATCGGTTGTGACCCATATGTGTTATGTGATGTGTAGGGTCAAGCTTCAGGGCAAATCAATCAGCCGATCACTATGAGTAATTTCGTAACAAAGATATCTGAAATGTGTTGTTGTCCAATTGCTTACTTCTATGAAAGTTTTATAAGTTCATTGATTCGATGGATATTTTGCTGTCCAATTGTGTACCTCTATGTAAGTTTTATAAGTTCGTTGATTCGATTGGTGAACAGTGTTTGCTATACCAAATGAGTGGGCCAGAGGCCAGTCTGATCTGAATAATAGAATGAATGGGCCGGAGGCCGTTTTGACATGAATGGATGGGCCAGAGGCCATTTTGCCATGAATGAATGGGCCGGAGGCCGTTTTGACATGAATGAATGGGCCGAAGGCCGTTTTGACATGAATGGATGGGCCAGAGGCCGTTTTGACATGAATGAATGGGTCGGAGGCCGTTTTGAAATGAATGAATGGGCCGGAGGCCATTTCGACATGAATGAATGAATGGGCTAAAGGCCAGTTTGTCATCTGAATGGGCCAAAGGCCGTTTTGACACAAATGAATGTTTAAATGGGCCGAAGGCCAGTTTGACATGAAAGTTTGAATGGGCCGAAGGCCAGTTTGACATGATAGTATGAATGGGCCCGAGGCTAGTTTGACATAAAAGTTCGAATGGGCCAAAGGCCAATTTGACACGAATAACAGTTTGACATGAAAGTTTGAATGGGCTAAAGGCCAGTTTGACCTGAATGATACGAATGAATTGGGCCCGAGGCCATATGATGTGTTTGGAACCGCAGTTACTTAACTTACATATGTCTATGTATGTATGTATTATTAGAAATATAAAATGGGCCCAAGGCCGTTTGATGTATATTGTTCCAATGTATATTCTTTATTTGATATTATTCACTGGGCTTTCGCTCACGCTCATTCATGTGTTTGTAGGTGAGCCTAGAGAGGTCCAGACCCAGCCCCAGTGAAGTCTGTATGGAACAACCAAAGTTTTGGAGAGTCAGCCCTTGCGTCTCACGCATGAGAAACGTCTTCGCCCTTTTGCCATTCTGTGTATTTCGTTATGTTGGCGAGGACTTTGGTTTACGTCTGTGTATAGTTTTGTTTGGCTGACTTAGATTTGAATGATCCTGTCTGTACAGAACGTTATGCTACTATATTTTCTGTTGTGAGTTATTAACATATGTATGTATGGAATGATATGATGTGCATATAAGCACGGCTCTATGGACAAAGTTTTAAATTTGCTTCCGTTTGGCCCCTTTACTCTGATGAGTTTTGTCTTATTTGGTTTGAGGCCGTAGGTAATCTCGTGATTACTAGCCGGTTATGGCCTTAACCCTTAGGGGCGGGTTTGGGTCGTGACAGAGTGGTATCAGAGCACGAGTTAATAACTCACAAACTTGTCCAAAAGAGCAATAGACGTTTAGATAAGATCTAGGATGCATTCATGCGATAAGTATAAATCTGAAAGCATCAAGAGTACGCTTAAATGTTTAATATGAACAATATATATTATAAGTTTGTAATTCGCTTGCATTGCAAATTGTTTGAATACGTATGCTTTTTAGTATATGCATACCTGTGAATCTTTTGTACAAGTATAATGCAAGTTTAATCAAATATTGAGAACATGTGATAATATGAGATGTGAATTGTTGCACTAATGTGTACAACAAGTTTGTTTTGTTATAAGGCACATATATGAACATATGAATCATGAAAAGTTGCTTATGTGCATTCGATTATGCCAATGGGTGTCTATGTGAAATGTGAACGTGATTTGAGTATATAATTACTTAGTAAATGTTCAGCATGCGATATCTGATAAGTATGCAATCATCTGTTACGTATGTGATTAATTGTGTCTTGTCGATACATAAAATGAGAAAATAATAATGTGCCTATGTGCGAATGTACGTATGTGTATCTGTGTTTATCTTTGTATTGGGCATCCCGGTATTTGGCAAGGCTTAATAAGAATTTGTGTAGAACATGGATAAAGTAAGGGCATACGAGTTGGCAGACTTTTCCATAGCCCGACTTGATAGACTGGAAAGAATAGTACAAGAAATGGCAGAGATTTTGAGACAACAACGTCAGTTGCCACTACAGTGAAAACCTTTGCCACCATCAGTGTAAGAAACGCCGAGGGGTTTGTTATCGGACTTCTGGGCTCGTTATAGGTGTGGTAAAATGGACCATATGGTAAGGAGCTGTCCCCAAACTGGACAAAATGTGAATAAATCTTTTGCCTCAGCTAGATTCGTACCAATGGTAGGAATTACTAATCAGGATAGAGTAATTGCACTCATCCCAGAAAGCACTCAGAATACTGCGACCGTTATCCCAGGTATCTATACTGTTTATAAACGAATGCTTATGTGATGATTGATTCTGAATTAGTACATGTGCACATCTTTGCTTGGGATATTAATTGATTCAGATCGGCATCCTTTTTTTTTTCGTATCTGCTGCATGTGTATCTAGATTGGTTAGACCCACAAGATCGAGACCGTATTCATTGAATGTGTTGGGATATCGATTAACTTTGTACATGCACATGTATATCTGGACCTATGCTCGGGGTAATTTATTATATTACTGTCTTTAAAGACTGAACCACTGGAATTATGACTCTGTGATTGTGTGACCGAGTTGAGCACCCCAAATAATGAACTCTATAAACTGCGAGATCATGTATTCTGATTGGTAGAAAATTGACTGGACTATGTGACCATATTAAGCTTGACTCGTCAACCTATGTTTTGTGACTGATTTGGAACCTCTGTGTGACAAATCCTATATTATGTGTAATCGAAGAACTTTGTTTAATGTGTTACTGTGTACCATGTGCTTGCATCTAAGACTCATTTGAGAACTGCTATATTGATTATGATACATACCTCATGATATGAACAACTGCATGCATATGCAACTACACCTGAACTTATGTGGACAATGCTATATTGTACATGACTTGAAATATTTTGATATGAACGAATGTGATGAATGACTCCGATATGACTTTGAGGACTGATGAACTTAGAACAGTTGTGAAACTATCAACCATGTACCTAAGCAAACGAAGTATGCCTTACAGAACCAAATGTACTCTATTTGAGAAAATTTTTATCTAATTTGATCCGATAGAACCTTTGTCTGATTTGGCCCGGTAGAACCCTCATTGGATATAATTTGATGGGGCCTTTGTTTGACTTAATTTGGCAAGACCTTTGTTTGGATTGATCGATAAGACCCTCTATCTAATCTGATTTTGTAAAAAAGGGATTAAGAATCATGTATAAATAAATGGCCAGATTATTCTTGGCAGAAAAACTGATAGACCCAAAACTTGAATCCGTTTGGAGTACTTGACTTATTTGAAAAACCTTTTGTGGGCTATCAACAGACCGATCTAACCATGAACACTATGAAGAACCGACCTATAGTTGTTGGAGACATACGTGTTACAAGTGAACGGGATTGAGCAAATCCAGTGATTGGGAGTTTTATGGAACAATGCTTGTGTATTGTCACATTCTTGTTTGTTTGACGCTATGGGAACCGATGGTGGCAGATTGATTTGACTATAAGCAGTACTAAACATTTATCCTTGACTGATCAAAATATGTTTTGTATGGGAGAGTAGTTGCTTCAGTGTTATCGGATTTTGGGAAATCAGGTTATGGTGAGTGGTATTATGTTTGTTTTGATGACATTCCTGAAACGTCCTTTCGTGCTAGGGGACGTTAAGCCTATGTAGCACCTTTGTTGAGATATCTCTTTTGCCACCGACGGTTTTGTACGGGTGGGTTTGTTTAATCGATCTCGAGTCGGCCACCGACGGTTGTGAACGGGTGTGCTTTGATTGCGAGACGATTATTCCTTTGTTTTGTCCGGAATGTCATCCTTTGGTATTATGTGGATGTTATTAGCATCAAAGGAGATTTGAAAAACCCTGATTATCTGAAAGTGTGTGAATTCAGTACGCTCTGTGTAAATAACTGCTCAGTGCCATTATATTCTATAATTGGGGCTCTGGGGATGTGTAAATTGTGCTTAATATGTGATTGACTCCTTTGATATTGTCTTTGACATCATGGGGATTTGTATATGCATTGCCTTATGCTTTTGACGATTATCAGATAATATGGAAAGACTCGATAGAACAGGGGATTGAATGTGGACTGAATTGTAAACCGTAAACTGTTGAATGAATTGAGGACACGTGTATTGTGTTAGAAATTGATTGCTTCGATGCTACCTTTGTTGATTCGAAAATTAGTATCTAGATCCACTTCATATTCTTGAAGACTTTTGGTTAACCTTAGATAACTGTGATGAGTCACTAAACTAAGTACTGAATTGGGTTGTGAATTACGGAATTATTGAGGAATGAATTGAACTTCTGTGACAAGGAAATGGATCAAACTTTTATGGTAAGGTTAGTTGGCATTTGAAACAAATATGTTGGCAACCTATTGTAAAGAAGGAAATTGTTGAATTTGTGTCTGAATGTTTTCGGTGCCAACGAGTCAAAGTTGAATAACAGATATTGGCGGAACTACTGCAACCTCTCTCTATTTCGGAATGGAAATGGAATTATGTGACTACGAATTTCATTGTGGGACTACCTCGGACGCCCAAGGTATGAGTCCCGTTCGGGTTATTATATATGGAATTACTTAGTTTGCTCGTTTCCTCCCTGTAAAATGCTTGTAGACTAGCTACTGCTTACATCGATAAGATTGCTTGTTTGCATGAGGTCCCAGTATCTATTGTTTTAGACAGGAATCCTAAAATATGTTTGAATTCTGACAAGCCTTCAAGAGGCGATGGGAACTAAATTGGGATTCAGCGCTGCTTTCCATCCGCAGATTAATGTATGATTAGAGAGAACTTTTTAGACTCTGGAAGAAATGTTCCAAATGTGTGCTTTAGATTATCGGGGAATTGGAAAAATCTATCCATCGTTGGCAGGCTTCGCTTACAACAACAGCTCACATTCTAGTTTCGGTATGGCACTATACAAGCCTTGTATGGCGGGAAAGGTAAGTCTCTGACTGATTGAGAACAGAGTGTTGCTTGACTTTGAAATTAAGCAGATAATTATTAGAAGGATTGGAACCGTTGAATAAGAAAGTGTTCCGAATTGTTTTCAGCTAAAGGAAAAATAAGTTTGGAGGACCAAACTTCCTAAAGGGGGGAAGATTGCGATAACCTGTCCCTTAGTCCTTAATACAAATGTGATTATGTGTTTTGATATGGTTTTGTGTGCCATTATGTGAAAATATGTGGTTCTGAATTTCTATCTGTTCACCATAGGAATATCTGTTTGATTATCTGCTTTGGAATTTAAATTGAAGGCCCTATCGGCCATCGAAACCGAAATTGATTACGCCATTGTGATTGGCATATTTTTTAGAGCCTACGGTGAAATTTAATTAGAAATTGATTCGGATCAGATTAAATTGATTTAATTAGTGAATTAGTGCCCCATTATTTGATGTTAAAATAATGTGACCAAAGGGGCTTTTAATAAAGGCACTATACACAATTTCTCACTTTTATCTTCATTTTGGCTAATTATAAACTCTAAGAAAGGGAGAGGGTCGGCTAGAGAAGGAGCAAGGGGGAAAATTATGTGTTTGGCTCGAGTTTGAAAAATTGGAAGGTTGAACTCAAGAATTAAGCATACATTGGGGAGATTGAGTTTCTAGGTGAGTAATCAACCCTTTGACTCGTGAGTTTGATTTGTAATTTTTGGGGATCGAAGAATAATTAGTGAGTTAGACTATGGATTGAGTTGTGTTTGTTGAATTTAAAGTCCATAGATGCATGCATGTAGGAAATCACTATGAATTTCCATAATTGAGCACAAAGTGTGTAATCCATGATGAATCTTGTTTGAAATCCATGTATTTGTTCATTTCTTCACCAATTTAGTTGAGAATAATTAATATCTCTTGCATGCAAGTGAAGATCATGGAGGTGTAAGCTTTGCATGTTTGAATTTGATGTGTTGGTGATGAATTTGGGTGCATGTGATTAAATTGTGAAATTGAGCTTCAAAATGATGTAATTTGGTATTTATACCATGTTAGTATATGTATATGTGAAGATTGAGCCAAAAACAATCATTTTGAACATTTGAAAATCAAGTTAAAGCTCAAGAACACATTCTGGAAAACCCAAAATTTTGATATCCGCTCGAGCGGGGGAAATGCCGCTCGAGCGGGGAATTCGTGCTCCCAGTATTTTTGCAGACTTGGATGTCCGCTCGAGCGGGAAAGTTCACGCTCGAGCGGGGAGCTATGTAGACAGACCTTCAGCTCGAGCGCCAGACTTCACGCTAGAGCGTAATTTTGATGCATCCAGTACTTTTGCAGACCTCATGGGCCCGCTCGAGCGGGGAAGTCCACGCTCGAGCGGGGACCCTGTTTTCTGAAATTTTGAAAATGCATTATGTGTTCCGTTTTCCATTCCCTTTCACTTCTAAGTACTCTTAGGCATACATTGAGCATCGTAAATGAGTTAAAAGAATAAGAACTAAGCCTAAAGAGGACTATGCGAATTAAGAACGGATTGAATCGGTTGTGACCCATATGTGTTATGTGATGTGTAGGGTCAAGCTCCAGGGCAAATCAATCAGCCGATCACTGTGAGTAATATCTTAACAAAGATATCTGAAATGTGTTGTTGTCTAATTGCTTACTTCTATGTAAGTTTTATAAGTTCATTGATTCGATGGATATGTTGCTGTCCAATTGTGTACCTCTATGTAAGTTTTATAAGTTCATTGATTCGGTTGGTGGACAGTGTTTGCTATACCAAATGAGTGGGCCAGAGGCCAGTCTGATCTGAATAATAGAATGAATGGGCCGGAGGCCGTTTTGACATGAATGGATGGGCTAGAGGCCGTTTTGACATGAATGAATGGGCCGAAGGCCGTTTTGACATGAATGGATGGGCCAGAGGCCGTTTTGACATGAATGAATGAATGGGCCAAAGGCTAGTTTGTCATCTGAATGGGCCAAAGGCCGTTTTGACACAAATGAAAGTTTAAATGGGCCGAAGGCCAGTTTGACATGAAAGTTTGAATGGGCCGAAGGCCAGTTTGACATGATAGTATGAATGGGCCCGAGGCTAGTTTGACATAAAAGTTCGAATGGGCCAAAGGCCAATTTGACACGAATAACAGTTTGACATGAAAGTTTGAATGGGCCAAAGGCCAGTTTGACCTGAATGATACGAATGAATTGGGCCCGAAGCCGTATGATGTGTTTGGAATCGCAGTTACTTAACTTACATATGTCTATATATGTATGTATTATTAGCAATATAAAATGGGCCCAAGGCCGTTTGATGTATATTGTTCCAATGTATATTCTTTATTTGATATCATTCACTGGGCTTTCGCTCACGCTCATTCATGTGTTTGTAGGTGAGCCTAGAGAGGTCCAGACCCAGCCTCAATGAAGTCTGTATGGAACAACCAAAGTTTTGAAGAGTCAGCCCTTGCGTCTCACGCACGAGACGCGTCTTCGCCCTTTTGCCATTTTGTGTATTTCGTTATGTTGGCGAGGACTTTGGTTTACGTCTGTGTATAGTTTTGTTTGGCTGACTTAGATTTGAATGATCCTGTCTGTACAGAACCTTATGCTACTATACTTTCTGTTGTGAGTTATTAACATATGTATGTATGGAATGATATGATGTGCATATAAGCACGACTCTATGGACAAAGTTTTAAATTTGCTTCCGTTTGGCCCCTTTACTCTGATGAGTTTTGTCTTATTTGGTTTGAGGCCGTAGGTAATCTCGTGATTACTGGCCGGTTATGGCCTTAACCCTTGGGGGCGGGTTCGGGTCGTGACATAAACAGTTGAACATTCGGCATATTTCTACTATTGATCAACTTGCAGACATTCTTACCAAGTCCTTATCTGTGAGTCGATTTCATTTTCTTGAAAGCAAGTTTATGGTCAATTCCTCTCCCCTACACTTGAGGGGGACTGATAAGATACAAGAACTATAGAAGCATACAGAGCCAACTGAATCTATTACAAAGCCATTTACTTCAACTGAATCTATTAGAAGATGAGTTAGTTAACTTGTAGTAGTTAGATTAGACATTAGTTAAATAAACTCAAGTGTAGTTAGACAGTTATGAATGTATGTGTGTATATATATGAAGTGATCTGTAAACATTTGATGCAAGTGAATATATCTTTGAATTCTTTGTAAATCTCTTTATGGTATCAGAGCTTTCTAAGCTCTAATGAGCTTCAGAACCTCATCAATGGCTGATTCTTTTTCTCTAGAGCTTCCACCAAATCTCACTCTTCTTATCTCCAATTTAAGTTCATTTGTTAATGTTAAACTTGACTCCACCAATTATATCATGTGGAAGAATCAGCTTCAAAACATCTTGAGAGCAACAAGATTGCTTGAATATGTTGATGGATCTTGCTTGTGTCCATCATCTACTATTCTTGATTCATTAGGAAAATCGATTGCTAATCCACATTATCAAAAATGGATGACAATCGATGCATATTTGCAGAGTTGCATCATAACAACTCTATCACCTTTGATCTTCAGTTCTGTCTTCAACTGTCAATCCAGTGTTGAGGTATGGAATTCTTTGGAAAAACGACTTCTCTCTCCAGATCACACATTCATCAGTTGAAAAATCAGTTGAATCAACTGTCTAAGAAAGGTCTTTCAATGGAAGATTATCTTGGAAAAGTGAAAGCCATTGTTGATCAATTAGCTTTGGTATCTTCTCCTATGGATGATGAAGATTTAGTGCTTCTTACATTGAATGGACTACCAGATGAGTATAATGCACTCAAAACTACAATTCAAGCAAGGCTAGAAGCAATCTCTATGGATTCTCTGAGTTCTTTGCTTTGCTTTGAAGTTGTTCATCTTGAGGCTTTTACTCAACATTCTTCTTCTTCAGATATTCTTTTTGCCTATGTTGCTACTAGACAACAGTCATTTTCCTCTTCTAGATCTGATAGAGAAGGAAATCGTGGCTATTATAAAGGATCTAACAGAGGTGGTAGATTTTTCAGAGGCAATCGTAACAGAGGAGGAAATTCTAGCATATTTTACAATACCAATAGTACCAACAGTGCTTGTCATAGTCACAGTGCTTCTCCAACTTTTTCCCATAGCTCCAATAATTCTTTTGCTCCTGTTGTTTGCCAAATTTGTGGAAAATTGAATCATATAGCTTTTGAATAGAATGGATACTACTTATCAATCTTCATTTTCTTCTAAAGGAAACTCTCCTAAGGCCTATGTTACATCTTCTTTTTCACCAACCAACACCAATTAGTCTCTTGATTTAGCTGCAACAAGTCATCTCACCAATGATTTGAATAATCTCTTTTTGTATCAGCCTTATGAAGGAGAAGACCAAGTTACAATTGGAGATGGCAGCCATCTTCCTATCCATCATATTGGTACTGGTGCACTTCGAAGCTTGATAATGTTACTATATATAATGTGCTTGAGTTAAATCTAGTGGTGCAAACCACACCATTGGTTTGAGATTGTCTTACGAGGCATTTGAGCTCATCTTGTCCTTTTACCTCTAATATCCATTGACCTTTTTTCTCTCTCCATCACATGTAAATCCCTTAGAAAATTATCATTATTCTTCTGTTCATATGTATTTCATACATTCTACATAGGGCATTGAGCAAAATTTCATATGATTCAATACCAAGTTTGCTTGTTTTTATTTTATTTTATTCTAGCTTGGAAATTGGGTTGACTCATTGATGTGATGGATGACTTTAGGAAATCCTTGCCTTTATTGATATGATATAAAATCTCTATCCCAACCCTACTCTGTTATGTAAGGGAAAGAGAAAGGTTTTTCAAAACCTGCTGGAAATGACATGGATGAAGTTCAAATGAATCAAGAAGCAATCAAACAGCAGTTAAAGCCTTTGAAGGCGAATTGAAAGCAAGAACCTTCGAAGCTGATTTGTTGGACTGATCTCTGTAGCACCAACTCCGATTATGATGACTCTTTGTCATCCTCCGAAGATGATGCTGATAGGGTTCTTGGAATCAACGACAAAAGGACTAGGGGTTCAAGTGGTACTGATGGAGGTTTGTCGAAGAAGAAGAGAATGGATGATTTAAGTATGGCTTTGCCGGCTAGGTTTCTCGATTCTCTATTGCCCAAGAATCCCCTATTGCTGCTGTCATCATCACTGCATTTTGCTTCCCTGAAGCCTCAATTGGCATTGATAGTCAATGTGAGTGAAAATATGAATGGGAATGTGGTTGCAAATGGTGAGAATTGTAAACAATTTTTGGAAGTCTAGTGATTATGTGTGCAAATCTCGTGGTGATTGGGATACGTCTTCAAGTATGTGTGCGAGTTTGAAGTAATTTAGTTGCGTGCTACTCAGTAGTGAACGTTGTTTTATTTGGAATTGTTACATTTTGTTAAGCTTTGAAGTTTGGTTTTCCCCCTATGGGATTTTCTTTTCTCACTTAATAAGGGTGAACAATGGTGTCCTTGATGTTCAAGGTTAATTATTTTGCGTGCATTAGATTAATTGTAGTTGTTAATAAGTTAGTGTATAATTAATTTTGGTAAGTTAGCAAGATTTTATTGAGCAAGGAACAAATATCAGAAGAGAGTTGTACAATATTAGCTTACCCTAATTTGGGTGAGACCATGTCTATTTATAATCAATATAAGATATGCAGGGAAAATGAATTAAATAATTACACAATCAAATCCTAAAAATCAAATCCCTAAATAACCGTAATTTATAGAAATCACGGGATCTCCTAAATATACAATATTATGTATTCCAACACTCCCCCTCAAGCTGGATCAAAGATGTCAACCAAACCCAGCTTGTCAATGGAAGATTGAAGTAGGGATGGTCTGACAAATTTGGTGAAGATGTCGGCAATCTGATCAGAAGATGGAACAAACGAGGGACATACAATGCCAGCTCGAACTTTTTCCCGGATGAAATGAATATCAACTTCAATATGCTTAGTATGCTCATGAAGCACAGAGTCAGAGGCAAGTAAGATGGCAGACTTATTGTCACAAAATAGCTTGGAGAAATTATTTTCCTCAAAGCCTAACTCAGTAAGAGTGGACCGAAGCCATAGTAACTCACATGTCCCATGAGCCATGGCTCAATACTCAACTTCAGCAGATGATCGAGAAACAACTGCTTATTTTTTGCTTTTCCATGACAGAAGATGGGTACCAAGGAAAGTCCATACCCCAGAAGTGGAACGTCTGTCAGTCAATGAACCTGCATAGTCTGTATTAGTAAAACAAGACAATCCTGTCTAAATCCCACCATTGAAGAATAAACATAAACCTAGACATGACTTGAGATATCTCAAGATGTGGTGAACAACATCAAGGTGAGCAGTATGAGGTGAATGCATAAACTGACTAGCCACACTCATAGCAAATGTCAAATCGGGTCGTGTTTTAGTCAAATAGATCAAACACCCTACCAATCTCCGGTAGTGAGATGGATTAGAAAGCAACTCACCAGACTCAGCTGAAAGTTTTAGATTTGGATCCATAGGAGTAGATGCAGGCTTGCATCCCATCATACCGGTGTCTCGAAGAAGATCTAAAGCATACTTCCATTGGGACAATGATATCCCATTGCAAAAACGAGCTACTTCAATCCCTAAGAAATATTTGAGAGGCCCCAAGTCATTGATGTCAAATACTCGACTAAGCTCCTGTTTTACATTAGCAATACCAATGGAGTCATCTCCTGTAAGGATGATATCATCCACATAGACCAACAAAATAATACATCGACCACTGGGCTGACAACGACGAACGAAACATGTATGGTCGGAGTGACACTGAATAAAATCCATGGATAAGATAACAGAGCTAAAACGGTGGAACCATGTACGAGGAGATTGCTTCAAGCCATAGAGAGACTTACACAAACGACAGACCTTCCCAGCATACTCTCCCCTCAGCCCGAAACCCAAGTGGAGGATCCATGTAGATTGTCTCAAGTAAGTTCTCATGTAGAAAAACATTCTTGACATCAAGTTGATGAAGAGACCAAGAAGAAGAGGCAGCCAAGGAAATAAGCAAACGAACAGTGGTCAATTTAGCAACCAGTGCAAACGTAGCCCCAAAATCCTTGCCAGGAACCTGGGTAAAGCCCTTAGCAACAAAACGACCTTTATATCGGTCCACTGTACCATCAGCTAAGTATTTGATAGTAAAAACCCAATTGCATAGTTGTCTTACCAGAAGGTAAAGAGACAAGATCCCAAGTGTGATTATGCTCCAAAGAAGCCATTTCAGTTTGTAGAGCTGCAACCCATTGGGGATTTTGGAGAGCCTCAGACACAGATCATAGGATACAGACCGACTCAAACTTGCCAAAAAAAGACCGATGAGAAGGGTGATTAGTACTACTAAACCAACCAAACTGATTAGAGGGATGGTGTTCACTGGTTGGATAACGGGAAGGAGCTGGGGAGTGAATGGTAGAGGGAGTACCTAGGCCTGAAGGTGAAAAAGATGTTGGAGGGGGCGGAGCACGAGAGTGACGAGAGTATGTTTGTAATGGCAAAGGACTGGCAAGTACAGATACATGCGATGATGAAGGAGCAAATGAATCAATGATAGGAACAGGGTGAGCACTCAGTGACATAGCAGGAGGCGGTGCACTCGAGGTAGAATCCTGAAACACGGGGTTAGAACAAAAAAATGGCATATCTTCATAAAATGTGACATCCATAGAATGATAAAAACGACGAGATAATGGATCATAACACCTATAGCCTTTAGAGAGAGCTGAATAGCCCAAGAAGATGCATTTAAGAGACTTGTTATCTAACTTGGTCTGAGTAGGACTACGATCCTAAACAAAACAAGTACAACCAAACACACGAGGCACAAGAGGAAATAACACGGTATCTGGACGAAGTAATTGAAAAGGGGCCAACCCTTGAAGAATCCGACTAGGTGTCCGATTAATGAGGTAAACAACAGTAAGCACAACCATATGCTAGTAGGATTTAAGGACATTCATCCCATAAAGAAGACACCGGACAATAGATATAATATGATGGTTTTTACGCTTAAGAATCCCATTTTGTTTAGGGGTGTAAGTACAAGTGAGTTGCTGCAAAATTCTCTGCTGATTAAGTTGGGAGCGAAATGCATCAGAGATGTACTCCCCCCCCCATTATTAGAACAAATATTGCATACCACGGTATGGAATTGGGTTTTGACCATTTGAAGAAATTAAATAAAAAGTGGAAGCGCATTAGACTTCTTTTTAAAAAAATAAACCCAAGTACACCTAGAATGGTCATCTATAAAAGTCACATAATAGTGATGCCCAGAAAAAGCCAAAAGAGGAGAAGGACCCCAGATATCAAAATGAATAAGGTCAAACATACAGGAGGCGCGATATATGCGAGGAATATAAGAAGTACGAGTATGTTTAGATAGTTCACAAACAATACAATGAAACTGATGATCCTTGCAAGAAAAAGTAAACATAAATAATTATAGTTTGCATGTCCTAAATGAGTATGCCACAAGGTTAAAGTCCGAAAAGAAAACACATAGGAAGATGACTTAGGTAACACAACTACTTGCAGGCCAGAAATGATAGAATGGAAAGGTGTTGGGTCCCCGAAGTAGTAT
Organism: Camellia japonica; assembly: GCA_030407325.1. NCBI lineage: Eukaryota > Viridiplantae > Streptophyta > Magnoliopsida > Ericales > Theaceae > Camellia > Camellia japonica. The sequence continues at coordinate 97,598,552 of JAPPVO010000017.1, read as the reverse complement.
AGCACGTCGCACTCAAACTCTCTGCCAAAAATCTTCTTCGAAGTCGGGTCTTGTAATAAGCAATGAGTAGGTAAGAAAATAACAGCACAATGAAGGTTTTTAGCAAGACGACTAACAAAGAGAAGATTATAAGCAAAACGGGGCACATATAAGACAGAAGTAAGTGGAATATCAAAGGATAAGGACCCATCACCCTTATGTTGGACATGTGAAATAGACCCATCAGCAAGACATACAGTGTAATAACCCACATTCTTGTCTTAGTCATGTTCATGTGCATTTGCATGATTTTGTCTTGTTAAGCTTGCATTTGTAGACTTTAACTTGTTTTGCCTAAGTAAAGGTCCCTGTCTTGTTTTGTGCTTATGTGATTTGCCTAAGTGTTGTATGCATGCCTTGTTCCTTCCTTGCTGTCTCAAGCCTAGGTCATGTCAAGCCTGGGTCACACCTTTGAACCTCTTACACCTTGGACCATTTTGGAACCACTTTGGTTGACCTCCACCATCACCTAGGCATATTGGCCGAGATGTTATCATCTAGGCGTTCGAGATCCTTAATCCTTGCACCTAGTGATCTTGTTCTAGGACTGGAACGACCTAGACCGAGGTGTGGCACATCTAGGCCGAGGTGTGGCACAGCTTGGCTAAGTGTTATCCTTCCTAGCCGAGATCATTGAGACCTTACTTGCCGAAGCCTATGTCCTTAGCTGAGATCATTAACTATTGGAGTGCCCATGTCATCTTGCTTGTTGTACACCCTTTGTCATGCTCTTGTCTTGTCAGTCAGTCACCTTTTTGAAGAGATCCAATCCAACGTTGTCACGTATCCCAGCAGAGGGTTAAGTCTGCTGGCAGTAGAGAAACCCATATCATTTGGTCATATCTTTGCTTTGTAGAGAGAGAAGCTCTAGGAAGAGGAGAAAGGAGTTCTTGAGAGAGATGTTGATTTCCAAGCTTGATCCTTAGAGTTTAAACCGTTAGATCCGTGTTTTGAGGTTAGATTCTTGATCTACTCTTGTTATTCTTTATGTTGATCTGATTGCATTGCATGATCTAGCATGATTCATGAGCCATGCATTGATTTAAAGTTGGTTTTAGAAAGAGAAAATGATGTTCTTGTGTTCTTCAAGAAAAACCATGTTTTGATCCGAAAGCTTGTATCAAGATCCATGTTTTTGTGTTTGTTTTCATAAGATCTTCAAGTATGGGTACCCAGGTCCATGTTTTCGAACTCATCTCATGAAATCTCAGATTTTGAATAATGAAGTTATGATTTTAGCATTCATGTTCTTCATGTTCATGTTCTTCATGTTCTTCAAGGAGGAAACCCAGATTTCCAGACTTCATTTCCCTAGGTGTGATCACCAAGACCACTCTTGCCTAGATCACACACCTAGGCCAAGCATCGTATCTCACCTTGGCCTACCTTGCATGATCACTTGCACCTTAGTCTATCTTGCATGCACACCTAGGCTAACCACTGCATCACCTAGGCCGAGATGTTCATCATCTAGGCCGACCATGGTACACCCTTGCCGGCATCTTGTAACACCTCGGCAGAGAGCTGCACACCGAAGCCTAGGTAACCACACCTCGGCCAAGACCTCCTGAGTTCACCCAGCTAGGTCATTTTAGCCTAGATCATCCATGTGCATCCATTCCAAGACCTGGTTGGTACCCAGCATGTTTTCCCTAGATGTTTACCAGCATGTTTTCCCTAGATCATTTGCATTCATGTGAAGCTTGTTTTTAAGAGTGCATTCAATAGGCTTTGCCATGTGTTTGTAGGACTTGGACCTTTGCCTTGATCCCGACGTCCCAAGAACTATGTGAGTGGTATTTTTAATAAAGCTATATTATAACGTTTTGATAAAGCCTTGCTTTGCTTTGTTTTGGAAAAGTATTTGTTAAGCATGAATGATTATCCGTATTTTGTGTATCAAGTATTATCTTTGTTTTGATGACATTTCGGGAAAAGTCCTTAGTGCCGGGGACTATAATGCAACGGTACCCTTGTCTTGAAAGTCCTTAGTGCCGGGGACTATAATGCAACGGTACCCTTGTCTTGAAAGTCCTTAGTGCCGGGGACTATAATGCAATGGTACCCTTGTCTTGAAAGTCCTTAGTGCCGGGGACTATAATACAACGGTACCCTTGTCTTGAAAGTCCTTAGTGCCGGGGACTATAATGCAACGGTACCCTTGTCTTGAAAGTCCTTAGTGTCAGGGGACTATAATGCAACTGCACCCTTGTCTTGCCACCGACGGTCTATGAACGGGTGGGTTTGTTTTGTCAGGAATGTCATCACCCCAAGTATTAAGTAGATGTTATTAAACATCCCAGCAAGATTTGAAAGCTCAAGTACATGTTTTGATACAAGTTATACCAAGTACATGTTTTGAACAAGCTATGATATATGTATTGTTTTGACAAGGACCCCAGGAATCATTCATTTAACCCTTTATTACTTATACCATTCACTGAGTATCCAAGCTCACCCTCTCTATGTATATATGTAGGTGTTTAGCATGAAGGCTGTGACGCCGAGATGTGTGTTTTGCAAGATGTTTTGGATGCATGTTATGTCGGCAATATTTATGTCGGCAATCTTGAAGATTATGCCTCTCGACCTTGTATTTCATGTATTTTGTTTATGTCAGCTTGAGAAGCCTTTTAGTCAAGATGTAATATGTATTTTATTTTGCTTATATTCAAGTTGTAAAGCTATGCAAAGATGTATGCCATTTCATTTGATTTATGCACAGCTCTTATGGACTAATTAGATTTGTATATATTGCTTCCGCACATGCAAGCCCCATATGTTATACTCTGATTGTGTGTGGATTTTGAAAGTTGGCCTTCGGTAATCTCGGATTACTGGCCATCATGGCACCATTCTACTAGGGGCAGAATGGGGTCGTGACATACAGTTTGAGCAGTAGTAGAGACAGGAGAAGATAAACAAGAAAACTTACCGATCATATGATCATTGGCCCCAGAATCCAATACCCAAGTAGGTGCAGTGCGAACATGAAAGGCTGTAGGAGTACCTGCAGCAAGTGTGGGAGTATAAGGGACACTTGGAGACATGGTAGTGAATGAACCAAGTTGCTCTTGAAGGCGACCAATCTGAGATTGAAACTGATGAAGATCAAAAGAATGAGTCAGCTGAGGAGTACTAGATCTATCAACAATAACAACAGTATGGAGAGAGCTTGAAGTGCATGTCCTTGCAAAGCGTTACTTCAACTCAAGATAAAGCTTGAAGCACCGTGCTTGGACATGACCAGCTGTGCCACAGTGATGGCAAATAACCTTGCTACTAGAAGCACGAGAACTAAACTTGGCAACAAGAGCCATTTGATCTGAAACTGAAGATGAGGCAAGAATGGAGAAAGGAAGCGAAGCCACCAGTTGAATTAACTGACGACGACACTCCTCGTTGTCAATAGTAGTAAAAGCCTCATATAAGGATGGCATAGGTGATGTGTTCAAAATATAAATATGAAGAGACTCAAATTTAGGTTAAATTGATAGATGTGTTGGCGAGCAAGACGAGTAGACACAATAGAAGTGACAACAGCTGGAAAATCACTTAATGGCTCACACTGTGCTAAATCCTCCCAACGAAACTGAAGGCCAAAAAATTTGGCAACGGTAAAACCCAAAGCTTCCTGAGAGGCATGAGAAATATCCTGATAGAGTTCGAAAATCCTAGCATCATTATGGGCATGTGCGTACATCTGGGTAAGAGCACTCCACAACCGAGGAACTGTATCACAGTACATGAACATGTTGTAGATGTGTTCTTCCAAAGAGTTGAACATCCAACCAAATAAGGTGCAATTGTCAGTATCCCATTGAACTCGGTTAGGATCATCAACGGGAGGTTGTGTAGACACCCCATTTTTGACCGTCCTCAAGACTTGGACGTCACCATTTGAACACCCGGTGATCATCCATGCTTGTGTTCGTTTGGAGTTCCCGGAGGTCTCGGCTATGCGCCTTGCCTTAGGATCTCCGAACTCGACCGTTCCGTGTTTGGTTTTGGCACCAAACACTTGTGTTTTTGCCTTGAAGGGCAAGGAAGGGCTTGTTGGCCATCCCCACATCCCATCGGCCTTCCTCTAGCATCACCGGCTGTTTAGGGGTGCCACCGGCCATGGTTTCTTACAATCAATGGCCGGCCGACACCATATTTGGCCGGCCGGCACTTTATTTTGCCGGCAATCTCTTTTGCTGGCCGGTGTGACTCCTTTGAACCCTTGAGGCATGGTGCATGCCAGCTGTGCCAGTTGGAATGCACCATCACTTCTCCTAGTACAGCTTGTGGCTGGTTTGACTCCTTTGAACCCCCTTCCTTCTAGAAGCTTGCACCCTTTGGCCAAGCTTCTTGGAGAAGCTTGGCCAGCTGTCTTAGCTTCTCCAAGAAGCCAAGAGCCCTTTGCACCCTTTGCCCCTTTTGGTATAGCTTCTTGGAGAAGCTTAGAAGGCTTTGGTTTGCCTATATAAGCATCCTTCCTCTCCTTTGTCTAGGGTTGAAGCTTTTGATCAAAAAAACCAGAGCATATACATCTATACATCTGATATATACACCTTCTCTCTCTATATTTCCCTCTCTCTTATCCTTGTGTGTCTTTCTAGGCCTAAAAGTGCATTTTAACCTTACTTTTGCACTAATACACACACCATTACACCTTGCTCCGAGATTGAGAGGCTTGGAGGGTTCATTCTTGAGTTTTTGGACTGATTTTGACCAGAAGAAGAGGGCTGAGGTGACTGTTCTTGAAGTGTTCTTCAAGGGTGAGATTTTCACTTTATTATCCCCAATTTTGCACTAGCTTTTTACCTTTTGCATGCTGATTTAGGCTTTGTGTTTAACATAAAAAAGTCTTGTATTTTCATGCTTAACATCTTTATTAAGGGTGTTTTGGCATTAGGGTTCGAACTCCCCCTCTTAGGCCTCTTTTGGCCTATTTTGGTGCCTTTTCTTTAAGCTTTGCTTACTTTGTTGTGTTGGTCTTCTCACCACTGAAATCCAGTGGATTTTCAGTGGTGATGAAGTGATTTTGAGGTCTTGTGTAGGGGAGGGACACCCCTCTCCCTTTGTGTCTCATTTGTGTATGTTTTTGGCTCATAAGGATAGCATGCATGAGTAGTTGCATTTGGTACCATTTCAGACTTTTTGGGTGTTTTGGGTCATATTATATCCCTGTCTAATGGTGGTTTATTGGCCCTTAGCATGCATTTTATACTTGCTTTGTAATTCTCTATCTTGCCTAGAAATGTGCCATGTGTTTAGCCTAGTATATCCTCATGTTTTAGCTTAGATTATTGAAGCTTTTGGTCATGATTTGTCATGCTTTAGGTCTGTTGGCCACTGATTTTGTCATGTTTGACATGCTTGGTATAGTTGCTTTGTATTTTGGCTTGTAAGCCTTAGTTATGTGGGTCACTAACATGCTTAGCATGAGCTTATTATCATCATTTGGGTCATTTGATATCATGTTTCAGTCCATATAATGTGGTCTTACATTGTCATTTGTGTCTCTTTTAATGCTCGGAAGTGTTGTGATTTCATGCCTTGAAATGTGCATTGTGCATGCCTATGTGTTTGGATCATTTAAGATGCCATATCAGTGGGTTTTGGAGCCCATTTTTGTATGCTAGAATTCTGTTTTTGCTTGTCTAATTCATGCCATGAGTGGTCATGTTAGTGGAAGTAAAGTACTCCCTTTTTGTGCCTTAGCTTTAGGCCCTTTGGCTTGCATGTTGACATGAGAGTTTGTCCACCATTTTGGGCACTTTTGGCCACTGTTTTGGGGTGGATTGAGGTCTGCCCCTTTATGGTTTAAGTCCACCATTGCATGCTTATCTCATGTTCCTTGCATAATTGCTTCACTAGGTGTTGTGGCATGATGATCCTATTGCTTAGATTGTCCTTGTTTGCATTACATTTGCATCTTGCATGTCTAGCATTGCATACTTGCCATGATAGTTGCATTGCATTTGGCATGCCTTGCCTCTTAGCCTTATGTGCATTTTGAGCCATGTTTGCATAACATGCATTGCATTACTTGGTTTGGGGTGTCAAACCAAGTGTGAGGGTTAAGAAGTGTTCATACTATAAGTGATGTAACACGTCTTAACTCTCGGTCATCGAGGCCCTTGACTTCGACATGATAGGGTCTTGGTCCTCATTTGTTTGTCGCATGCATTTTCACATTGAATTGCAACCTTAGCTCCTTAGGCTATCATGCATCAAATGCACAATTGATAGCCCAAGGGCCAAGGGCCATACTCCCTTGAGTCCGTTATATGATTGGGAGAGTAGCCATGCTTACATGTGCTTGAAATTCTATGCCATGCACTGCCTGTCCTCTGTTGCTGTCAAAACTGTTTTCTGCAGGAAGATTTTGCCGACCGGCAACATTTAGTGCCGACCGGCCATTGGTGAATGGCCGATAACTTCATCAGCAGCCGATAGAAATTCTCTATGGCCGGTGGGCATTTCCTCCAGCCGATGGTATTCTACAGTGTGCAAGGAACATGTCCCAGGATTTTTGCAGTCTTTGGGGATGCAGGACGGTGTAAAACAGAGGCAGCAATAGCATGGCACGGGTTTTCCAGGCAAGACAGACTGAAGCATGCATCATTCACGCATTCCGAGGCGGGGCTGCGGCCATCTTCTCTTTGCATTTAATTTAATTAGATTAGGAGTTTTGTAATAATTAATTCAGTATTATTCATTCGGCCTGTATATTCTTTTGGTCCCTCCGAGCGAGGGCGTATTGTGTAATAAGTGTGTGTGAGTGTGTGCATGTCTTCCAACCCCACGTCTTCCTTCCCTTTTATTTACCTGCTTACGATGGTAGATTAGGGCATATTTAAATTAGCATACCTTATGCTATGCATGCGTGCATCCATACATTTGTCTTACATGCACCGGGCTCGGTACATCATGCTAACTGCATTGTACTTCAATTCCAAATTGAATACGTGCATCAATTGATTGCATTTCACATGCCATGTTTAGGATAGCCGAGCCTATCCTAATTGCATCCTGTATGTGTTGCATTAGTCAATTTAACATGAACTAGGACCATGCATGTTTGCTAACTAGTTTATTGTTTTGGCACGGAGTACGATGTAAGTATTTTCATGCTTTAGCATACCGCATGTGTGTGAATGCTATCATGACAGCATATTACCATGAGGCTAGCTGCTTATGTGATAAACTGTTTGAATGCCTGTGGGTGGAGGTTGGATTGTCTGAGTTGGAAAAACTCATTGAAATCCGTGTTTTAGCCTACTTGCGAGTAGCAAAATCCAAAGTTTTTCAAGACAAACGGATATGCAATGTTTATTTCCAAATTAGGCGATCTAGTCTATACTTGTTTGCTGTGCGCATAACATAGTAATTCTAGGCTAATAACCGGAATAAGAACACATAACGTTTTCAAAATCAGATATCACGGTTAGTAGAGGCCGGTCTTCGGACCGGGCGAGAGGGGGTGCTCATAGCTGACCTTCCCCAATCGTACCCAAGTTCCCGAGCCGAGGCAACTTTGGTGATGACGGACACGTGGCCTTTGGCACCGAGTCAGGGTTTCCTAAATTTCCCCATTAAAAAATATTTAGGTGGCGACTCTGTATCTGGCAAAGCAGTCCATGTTTGGCACTTCTTTTCAAAAATCTGTTTCTCAAAACGATTTGCCGGATTTGGACTCTTTGGTTCAGATTAAGAACCGTGACAATTTGAGTCCGAACTGTAGTAACCCAAACAAGACGGGGTCATCCTCCCGGGGCGTTCGGGGACGTCTACAGTTTCTGGCGACTCTGCTGGGGAATTTAGAGAGCTTGACTCGAACTCGTGATATCCTGTTTTGATTTCATTTATGTGTCTCTTTGCATTGCATGTGCATTGGTGCGCCTAGGACACCGTGTTGGCCATCTGCTATTCCTGAACGGTTGCCGGAGGCTTGACTTTGTCAAAGCATGCCATAAGGCTGACCGGTTGCGGGCTCTGCCAGTATGGGAACACAAACCCCGGTTTTACCGGGGCACCCTTTTCGACCATTCGACCTAGTGCATATTCGGAATCCATAGTGACCATTCCAAACTAGGACAGGTTGCTTACCCGATGTTAGGTTGTTTGAAACCGCTGCGTGCGTAGTGAAACCCTAGCTCCTGACAAAATAGGACAGGGAAACCCTACCCCAACATAGGGGTGTATTGGCTCTCATTTACTTGCTATGTGCTTTTAGAGTGTATCTCCACAGGAACGCGCATATCAGTTTGCCAGCTTGAGTATCAGGCCTGAGGGCACCGGTATCAGTATTTGTTAGAATCAGTTATATCTGTGGATATCCGATTCAGTATTTTGGGGCAGTGATTTAGGGGGACAGTGATCAGTATTTGAGGCACAGTGTGTTCAGCTTATTGGCAACATATTATGATACCCAACCGTGTGTTGTATGTTTATTTTACGCCGTTACGCTGTCCAATTGTCTGTTTATTTATACGTTTTAATTATCTTTTTGCTAGGTAGTTGAGCACAATTGCTTCTGATCCAGTAGATATTCCCCAAGCACTCTGGACTAGAGGTCGTCGACTCCATCGATCTGAGGATCTGGTAGACGGACAACCAGTGTACCACTCTCTACCCCCGGTTACTAGACGGAGGACAGCTAGGCAGAAGGCATCAGTTCAGCAATCAGTACAGAGGGCCTTATCTACCCCACCTGAGTGCAGTAGAGATCAGGGTTTTGTTTCACCTACAGAAAGGGAATATATACCGGTAATTCAACCAGAGCAGAATAGTATGGCCAGCTTAGAAGAGATGGTGCGCCAGCTCCAAGAGGGCATGAAAATGATGCAGCAAGATGCTGTCCGACAAGCAGAGTTCGCCAAGCAGCAGGCCACGGTTATGAATGAACAAGCAGAGTTAATTATAAGGTTACAGCAGCAAGCCGGAGCCTCTGCTTCGCAGCAAGTTCCTCCCCCACCAGGAGTTCCAAACCTCGGGGAGACAGCCAATACTCAGAATGATACCGAACTTCCCACAGGACCACCTCCACCCCCGATCCTACCCCAAATCCAACCTCAACTATCAAAGACACCCACCAACCTACCAGACTCTCCCTTTGAGTTTGAGACTGATCCCACCGCTCTAAAGTTGAACAAGCTTGAAAAGCTGTTTAAGAGATCCCAAGGAGCCAAGACTATCCCCGACATTGAAGATGGCTACACTGACACAGCTGTGACGCTGCCGGACAGATTCAAAATGCCTCATATTGATCGGTTTGACGGGTCCGGGGACCCCATGGTGCACCTGAGACTGTTTTCAGATATCCTAAGGCCGATGGGCCTCAGTAGGCTACAGAAGATGTCTTTGTTTGGCCGGACCCTGTCAGGCGTGGCGGCCATATGGTATGCCAAATTAGAAGATGATGTCAAGAGAAATTGGGACGAGATGGCTGAGGCCTTCATTGCGCAGTACTCATACAATACACAAATCGAGATTACAACCCGTGATCTCGAGACAACAAGACAGGAACCTAAAGAGAGTTTCTCAGAATTTGTAACCAGATGGAGGGCCAAGGCTTCGATGATGACCTTAAGACCTACAGACAAAGATCAGATTCGGATGATTGTGCGCAATCTTCAACCGAAGTTGATGCAAAAGATGATTGTACTCCCCTTTCCTACTTTTTCTGACCTGCATGAAATGGGGGTGCAGATTGAGGATGCCTTGAAGCAAGGCTTAATTGATAACGATCGGGAGCAACCCCGAAGGACTTTCAACCGCAACACTAATGCGGGCCCGAGTGGCACTACAACTACAAGGGCCTCCGAAGTGAGCATGGTCACCACCAACCCCCCTCCGAGAACCACGGCAGCTGCACCATTCTCCGGTGCGTCCGGAAGTAACCCACCAACAGCCAAATACCCACCCAAAAACACAGAACCTTTGCTCCACTTTATATGCCCCTGTCCAAAGCTCTGGGGGTGCTAATCAGAAAAGGGCACTTGAAGCCCCTAGAGCCGCGGCCCTTACCAGAAAGACTCCCCGCTACCCACAACCCAGCCAAGTATTGTGCATTTCACCAACAGCACGGTCACGACACCGATCTGTGCTTCCGATTACGTCATGAGATTCAAGACCTCATCGATAACGGGGTGATCTTGCCTCCCGAGAAACCCAACGTTACTACAAATCCCCTCCCCGCACATAACCAAGCTCCACCACCCAAAAGAATCAATTTCATCCATACTGGGGCCGCGTTCTATGATCCCAGTATCTATATCACTCCTTCCCACCTGCCTAAGCCGGAGGTATTCCTTCCCGATTGCGCCGATTTGTGCATGATGGACATCTCCATGACCCAACCTAAGCCAGTGGTGGTAACTGTCGAAGACAGGAGAGAGGAGATTCCAAAGGAGAAGAGGATTGTTGGGCCAGAGTCTGCAGAATCTGGAAGTTGTGTTGAGAAAACGTATAGTCCGGGTGACTACATTTTATCAATAGGCCAGGATGGGCCAGATGTGGAGTTTCCAGCAGAAGGAGAACTGTGTGAGATCCAAGGGGATAGTCTGGGACCGGGAACGGATGATTTAACAGCTGTAGAAGAGGACCTTGTCAATCTCCGATTTTACAGTGATCAAGATCCAGGGGATGCGGCAGTCAATTGGTATGATTATGAGGAGTCGACAGAGGCTACAGGATGGTTGGACGATCAACCAGATGTGGTAGAAGAGTTTCAGCTAGAACAGGGCCCAGCAGGGGCGAAAATGTCCGTAACAGCTGGAAAGGTCGAAGAACAGAGTTCATCGCCGGAGAGCGCCGGTGTCAAGAATTTCGCTCGGGAATGGAGCGTTTCGAATACGGGAATTATTGAACAGTCGGTTGTATTGACACGCCCGGAACAGGAAGGATTCGAAGGTTCCGAGAGAATCAGGAAGGCAAAGACCCATGTGGGGACTGAAACTGCTGTGTGCACAGGAACTGAGAATGCCGCGAACATATGGATGGAAGGTGCTGCGAGTACAAGAACAGTCATACCAGAGCCGGACAGATGTTTGTCAGCTGCTGATGGAATGTGGTGGGAAGATGAGGACTTGTGTCTTGCCCACACAGACGAAGATTGGGGGAACAACCAACCCGATAACACCTGGTACCTTGGAGAGGTCGACCATATGACGCGGAGTGGACGGTACTTCAAACCTCCGCACCTAGATCAACCAGAGGCCTCGGGGAAAGATAGAGAGGTTGAGAAGCAAAAGGAGAAGCAACTTGAGGAGGAGGCTGTACTCAAACAGCTGAAGAAGATACAAGCGGACATCTCCATCTGGGGATTGCTCATGGCATCGCGAGTGCATAGACAGGCTGTCTTATCAGCCATGGACAAAGCGAAGCTTTCAATAGAAACCACGCCAGAGCAGCTGGTGGGATTAGTCTTTCCGGGAGGAGTTACCCCGACGCTGACTTTTTCCGACAAGGAATTGCCACCCGAGGGGACAGACCATAACAAGCCCCTCTACATTTCTGTGGAATGTAGGAATAAATGGATACCGGTGGTTCTCGTCGATACCGGATCCGCTATCAACGTCTGCCCGGCAAGGACGGCGTTTGCAATCGGCTTGAAAGCCGCGGATTTTGTACCAACAGCCCAAGTCATCCGGGCGTATGACAATACAAGTAGAGAAGTGATGGGAACAGTTAAAGTTCAGACTAAAGTTGGGCCGGGGCAGCACGAGATAGATTTCCATGTCTTGGAGGTGCCCGCAACTTTCAACTTGCTTTTGGGGCGGCCGTGGCTGCATCAGGTGAAGGCGGTGTCATCCACTCTACATCAAATGGTGAAATACCCCTATGGGAAGGGAATAGCCATTGTTTTCGGAAATTCATCAATCCATCCGCCACCGGAGGTATCCACACCTGTTCTAGAAATCGAGCATGGCATGGAAGATGTGTTCATATCAGGTTTCACCCTAGCTGAGGCTCAGGTTGTACAGAACATCATGGCTGCTAACGAGGGGATATATGTCAGTGCCCAAGCAGTGTATCTCATGAACAAGCTCCAACATATCCCCGGGATGGGATTAGGAAAGAGCGGCCGCAAGGGCGTCGCAGCATTGGCCGAAGTGCCACACAACCCCCATACTTTTGGCTTGGGTTATCTGCCCACCAAGGAGGATTGGGCAAGGAAAGGAAAGGAGATGGCTGGGAGAGCCAGAGCGAAACAAATGGGGAGACCTTTCGACTTAATGCACCGGCCCATTCAGGGTACCCTAAACGGACGCTTCGTCCGGGAGGGGGAGGATTTTCCATTCTGTGGCTTCCCAGAGCCGTGGTTAAACGCAGAGAGGAAGCGCGTACCAGGGTTCGAGATTTTCTTTGACCTACAGTTACCTGGGGATGATGTTGCTGAAGAGCAGACAGACCCAACAGTTGAGGTTGAGCAGAACAGGGAAGTGGAGTCTGAGGACACCGAACTTGAAATGGGGGTAGCACTGGCATGTCTACTTTCAGATCCTTCGATCGACCAGTTGTGCTTGGGGGATAACTTCTCGGTGTCCATGATCGGGAATGAAACGGCTGCGGGCCTACCATCAGCTATTTTGGATGCATCCATCGCACCCTCCCTCACCTGGCAGTACGAGGAGGGATTTTTATTTAGCAGCACCGGGTCAGGTAGTGAGCCGGAATCTGATTCCTCCGAATCTTTTGAGTCGGAATCAGGTTCCAGCTCGACTGAGTCTGAGTCCGGTATTCTTGGGGGTGATAACCCGGATGCCACAGTCCTGTCCAGGTCGTCTTTTTCTTTCTCTTTTGAGTCTGTTGTAACAGAAGAATCGGACGGTTTGGAAGTACATAATGAGAATGATATGAATGTGGTTTCCGAGTACTTTTCTGTGCCTTTGATTTATTGCTTAAATCAGGACTTTCAAAATTTTGATGAAAACGACGAGGACGAAATTCCTCCGGTTTTACAACGTTTAATTGAACAAGAGCAGGAGAGGTTTGTTAAACCTTTAGTTGATGAAATCATTACTGTGAATGTTGGTACTGAGAAGGACCCGCGGCTGGTCCAGATCGGGTCCACGTTGTCTTCAGAGGAACGCGAGCGCTTAGTCGCTTTATTAAAAGATTTCAAAGATGTTTTCGCGTGGTCCTACGAAGACATGCCTGGAATCGATCCTGAGATTGTACAGCACCGGATCCCTCTCGATCCCGAGGCCCGACCGGTCAAACAGAAACTCAGGAGGATACGCCCTGATTGGGCTATTAAGATCAAGGAAGAGGTCACCAAGCAAATCGACGCAGGCTTCCTGCTGGTATCCGAATACCCGACTTGGTTGGCCAACATTGTTCCAGTACCGAAGAAGGATGGCAGAATTCGGGTATGTGTAGACTTCAGGGATTTGAACAAAGCCAGTCCGAAGGATGACTTTCCCTTGCCACACATTGATGAGCTGGTAGATTTCACAGCGGGGCATGCTTTGCTTTCGTTTATGGATGGCTTCTCAGGCTATAATCAGATAGTAATGGCACCCGAAGACCGGGAGAAGACTGCATTTACCACCCCGTGGGGTACATACTGCTACAGAGTAATGCCATTTGGGTTGAAGAATGCTGGGGCTACTTATCAACGGGCAGCGACTACAATACTGCACGATATGATCCACAAAGAGGTTGAGGTGTACGTAGACGACATGATTGTCAAATCCAAAGAAAGAGAGGGTCACTACACCGCCTTGCAAAAGTTTTTTCAAAGGATCAGAGAATTTCGGCTGCGGTTGAATCCTCAGAAGTGCACATTCGGTGTTACAGCGGGAAAAATGCTAGGGTTTCTGATTACGCAAAGGGGCATCGAAGTCGACCCTTCCAAAATCAAGGCCATCTTAGAAATGCCACCACCAATGACTGAAAAAGAGGTGCGAGGCTTTCTGGGTAAAGTGCAATTCATAAGACGGTTTATTTCAAAATTAACCTTAACTTGTGAACCACTTTTTGGTCTCCTGAAGAAAGGAAAGAAATTCCAATGGGACGGCCGATGTCAAGCAGCTTTTGAACAGATCAAAGAATATTTACAAAACCCACCCGTGTTGTCACCACCGGAGCCAGGGAAACCGTTGATATTGTACCTTTCAGTAACTGAGACTACGATGGGCTGTATGCTCGCACAAGAATCAGAGGATAAGGTGGAGAGAGCCATCTACTATCTGAGCAAGAAGATGCTGGATTACGAGACCCGCTACACTCCGCTGGAGAAAGCTTGCTTAGCTTTGGTATGGGCTACCAGGAAGCTGCGGCACTACCTGTTAGCTCACTCTGTAATGTTGGTTTCACGACTCGATCCCATCAAATATCTTTTCGAGAAACCGGCACTTACGGGTAGGCTAGCTCGTTGGCTGCTGTTGCTTTCTGAATTTGATCTAAAGTATGTGACACGCAAATCCGCGAAAGGGAGAGCAGTAGCGGAGTTCCTTGCCGACCACCCGGTTGAAGGGGATGAAGCAGTTGAGTACCTATTCCCAGATGAAGCCATTTTGTATGTCGAAGACGAAACTTGGACAATGTACTTTGACGGAGCGTCAAACCAGTATGGGTATGGGATAGGAGTGTTGCTGATAGCGCCCGACAATTCCCGTATCCCTCTAGCATTTAAGCTCCGATTCAAAGTCTCGAACAACGAAGCGGAGTATGAGGCGTGCATCGCCGGTCTAGAAGCAGCCCTAGAACTAGGGGCAAAACGGTTGGACGTCATCGGGGACTCGAACCTTGTTGTGTCTCAAGCAAAAGGAGATTGGAAAGTCAAAGAAGAAAAGATGATAATTTACCATCAGACCTTGGATTTGTTAATTCCTCGGTTTGAGAAGTTAAATTTCACTCACCTAGTAAGAGAGAACAACAGGTTCGCTGATTCACTGGCAACTCTATCTTCCATGATAGACATTCCGTCTGGAGTCCGGATGCGTCCAGTCATCATTGATCAGAAGTTCGCACCAGCGTATGAGTCAATTTCTGCCATAGACGAGGTTCAGGACGAAAACCCCTGGTATTACGACATTTGGAACTTCTTGGAGAAGGAGGTGTATCCACCAGGGACAAATGCCAAAGATAAAAGGGCAATAAGAAGAATGGCTGTTCAGTTCATCATCTGCGGGGGTAAACTGTACAAGAGGGGTCATCTGGGAATGCATAAGCTGTGTGTAGAAGCTGAAGAGTCGAAGCGCCTGATGGAGGCTATCCATGGAGGAGAATGTGGTGCACATATGAATGGGGTAATGCTAGCGCGGAAGATCCTCAGACAGGGTTACTATTGGTCCACCATGGAGGAGGATTGTATTGGCTTTGTTCGACGATGCCACAAATGCCAGATCCATGCAAACCGCATGAACATCCCGCCGTCAAAGCTATACAACATGACTTCGCCATGGCCATTTTCAGTCTGGGGAATTGATGTGATCGGGGCTGTTACTCCGAAGGGGTCGAATGGGCACGAGTTTATCTTGGTAGCGATAGATTACTTTGCAAAGTGGGTTGAGGCCCAATCCTATGCGGTGTTGAAGGCTTCACATGTCGCGAAGTTTATCAGAAACAACATTATCTGTCGCTATGGAGTCCCGAACGAGATTATTTCGGATAATGGTTCCCACTTCAAGAAGGAGGTGATTGATTTGTTGGAGAAATATAATGTGGCTTTTCATAAGTCGTCCACATACCGGCCGCAGACCAACGGAGCAGTTGAGGCCGCCAACAAGAACATCAAGCACATATTGCAGAAGATGGTGGAAACCTATCGAGACTGGCCAGATAAGTTGCCGTTCGCTCTGTGGGGCTACCGGACTTCAATCAGAACTTCTACTGGGGCGACTCCGTATTCATTGGTTTATGGGATGGAGGCCGTTCTACCTATTGAGATTGAGGTTCCGTCATTACGAGTATTGGCTGAGTGTCAAATAGCCGAGGCAGATTGGCAGCAGAGCAGATTTGAGGAACTCATGCTCTTTGATGAGAGAAGACTGAAAGCACTGTACCATGTTCAGGGTTATCAACGCAGAATTGCCCGGGCTTTCAACAAGAAAGTGAAGTCCAGGAATCTAAAGGAAGGAGATTTGGTGCTCAAAGACAACCGAGCTCCCATCCATGACCCAAGGGGCAAGTTCAGACCCAATTGGACGGGTCCCTACATCATCAAAGCTATCTGGTCGGGTGGGCTGTAGTTCTGATGGACCTGGATGGCCTGGAGTTCTCACAACCGATCAACATGGACAAGTTGAAGAAATATTACCCTTGAGAGGCTCGCTAGGCCGAAAACCCGAAAGGGCGACCTAGGCAAAAGTTAGAGCACAGAAAATTAGAAAATAGAAAAACTGAGCTCGCAAGGTTGAAAACCCGCAAAGGGCGGCCTTGGCAAAAGTTAGAGCGTAAAAGGAGAGTGAGAATACTCGAGTGAACCCTAGCCGAACTACGTAAGGCTTGATTCCCATCTTTGGGATACGTAGGCAGCTTCATCTTGAAGTTCAGCCATAACCTTTTTCCCCGATCAACTTTGTCCATTTGATCATCTCAGTCATCTTTGTCCATCAGCATTCATCGTGATCTCCGGTGCAGTGCTTTTCAGACTAGGGGCAACTTTCCGTTGCCGTGCAGTGCTGCGGTGCTATTCAGACTAGGGGCAACTTTCCAGTTGCTGGGATTCGGGATTGTACATCTCAGTGACAAATTTCAGGCATGTCCAGTTCTGATCCATATCGAAAATGGTTTTGAAAAGTTTTAATAAAAGTTGACTTTGTTCAAAATTAATCTTTTTACAACTAAGACCATTTTTGGACCAAAGCGGAAAATTTTCAGTACCACAATCTTCAATTTCATTGATTTCAATACAGAGTTCTCCTGCTCTTGCATACAATTGAAGTTGCTTTTTATTACAATCATAAAGGAAACTTGAAAGTTCTAATAAAGCAATAAATCCGGGGCATAGTCAAGTCAGGTGTCCCTGCGCCCCCTCCCAGAGCTAGTCGAAGTCTCTGATGCCAAGCTAGGCCCATTCTGTGCCTCTTCATTGAGCCAATCCCAACACTCATCAGACAAAGTGCAATTGAAAATGGGAGCGGGGGCCAGGAGCTCTCTGGTTCTCCATGCTGTAGCATATCGGGCAAGCTGTGCGCCTCGGATCGGGAATGCAGCTGGGTATTCTATCTCTTCTGGTGGACAAGTCTGGTCATGACCGAATTGACGTCGGATCCGGAACGGAAAATAGAAGACGCAGTGAGTCAAGCCGATCAGCTGAATCCCAGGTTGACGAGTCATACTGTAACTCATTGCCGGGAGATTGAGCCAAGGGCATCGCCAAGCAATGCGATCCGCGGACAAGCTACACATCCAATCAAACCACCAACCCTCATCAAGGGCGTCGACTAGGCGTTGCCTGAAGAAGTAACCACGGGCTGAGTATGTTGGGCAAGAGTCCACAACCTGCAACTTGTCCATCAACCATATCTGGGGAGGGATGAAAAATGAGAGAATAAAGAATAGAGAGGTGTACGATGAGAGAAAAGTAAGAAAAGGGTTTTGTGAGAAAACCGAGCTTGAGAGCCGAGTGATGTGAGCAATACATATGAGAGATTGGGTGGGAAACTTTACCTGCAGTAGTAGTGGACTCCCCGCAAATTTGGTTGCTTCGCGACGATAGAAAGCATCCAAACCCATCAACGTCTCAGCCAGAGTCATGACAATGCAACTCTTACCCTCCCTCAAACCTTGGGTAACTTCAATCAATCGGACGCTAGATCCTCCAGAACCCGAGGCAAATAAGAAATGAGATAGCATACACAAACAAAGTGCGTATTGCCGAAAACCCTGCCAATGACGGTCGCCGCGGTCACCAGTCTCAGAAAAACGGCAAACCAAACTCGGAATATCCAGCATTCCGTCACAAATCAGAGATCGAGCATCAGGTACGGAGAACCCACACATTTGTCCTAAGGCTTGGGCATGGCCAAAACGAAGTTGGGGCAGGATCTCTTCATTGCGCTCAGACTCCATTAAGACTTGAAAATCTTCAAAGGTGGGACATACCTCTTGCCCGCCAAAGCTAAAAACATGTGTCACCGGATTCCAAAACCTTGCCGCGGCATGGAGAAATGGAAAATGCAGCGGGATACGACCCAAAGTGAATAGTGCATTTATGCCGAAACCCCGGAAATTTAGCTTTTCCGAGCCATCCAAGTTGTTAATCCAAGCTGCAAGATTTTGGGCAAGAAATTCTTCCATTTGGAGTAAATCAATGTGGAAATGAGAAAAACTACGAAGCTGGGGCCTTTTGTAGGGGATAAGGTTTGAATGAAAGACAGGTGTCAGCATTCTGCTGGTTTCTGTCATTCTTTGCCGGCCGGCCAAGTAAGGTGCCGACCGGCCATCACTTTTGGCCGGTGGAGATTCCTCATGGCCGGTGGATTTTCCCCGGGGCCGGTGGTCCTCCCTTTGGTTCCTTGAGTTGTTTATGCTCAGAAGTTGGGAAATCCCACCATTTCCAACGCCCTCCAGTGATCAATTCTTGCGGGGCCGCACCTATTTGCTTATCGAGTTGTTGTACATTTGTTTATCGAGTTGTATTTTGCTCTCTTTAAGTCTTCGTGTTGCTTATCGAGTTGTACTCGCACTTAGTTAGCTTATCGAGTTGTCTCGTTTTGCTTATCGAGTTGTAAGTCAGTTCGCTACCTGATTATTACGATGCAAGTGCTTAATTTTCAAATGAATTTCAATTTCATTCACATTGTTATGTGATGCCTTGCGATGCGATGCATAGAAAGCACAAATATAACATCTTTTGAACAAAATAGCAGTTTCATTTCCATCATGTGTTTTTGCAAAAACGCGCAGTTTTGAAAAATGGTAACAAACCTGCCTGAGGCAGTGCAATGTGCTTGAACTACCAGTAAAAAAGGAAAGTAAAACAAAAGAAGAGTAGGACAGCAGAGTATCGGGATTGCTACTGATAACCCCTCCTTTTTCTTGAGGTCGATGCACCACCTGCGCCCTTATTCAGGATCGGCTATATGATTTGGCACCTTCATTATTCAAGGTATCGCAAGAAAGCGCACTTTTAAAACATTAGTAGGCTTTCGAGTTGACCTCAGGCCGTATCTTTTTGAGCGACGCTCCGTATGTGCGAGGAACATCCCTTCCCGTATCCTTTTGCATCTTGTGAGCTCCACAACATGCTTCAATTGTATTGTGTTGCAGTGCTTTGCATTACACGCCTCAGGTTTCTATACACATTGCTTGCGTAGACCGCATGATTTACTTGCGTAGACCGCATGTTTTACCTGCGTAGACCGCATGTCTTACTTGCGTAGACCGCATGTTCTATCATTACTTGTGTAGACCGCATGCTTTACTTGCGTAGACCGCATGTTTTATCAGTATTTGCGTAGACCGCATGTTTTGTTTGCGTAGACCGCATGAGTTACTCGCGTAGACCGCATGTTTGCATGATTTACTTGCGTAGACCGCATGTTTTCCCTGCGTAGACCGCATGTCTTACTTGCGTAGACCGCATGTTCTATCATTACTTGCGTAGACCGCATGCTTTACTTGCGTAGACCGCATGTTTTATCAGTATTTGCGTAGACCGCATGTTTTGTTTGCGTAGACCGCATGAGTTACTCGCGTAGACCGCATGTTTGTAATCAATCTCATTACTTGCGTAGACCGCATGTTTTACCTGCGTAGACCGCATGTTTTACCTGCATAGACCGCATGTCTTACCTGCGTAGACCGCATGTCTTGCCTGCGTCGACCGCATGTTTTGCTTGCGTAGACCGCATGCCTTATCATTACTTGCGTAGACCGCATGCTTTACTCGCGTAGACCGCATGTTTTGTTTGCGTAGACCGCATGTTTTACTCACGTAGACCGCGTGTTTATAATCAAATTTCATTACTTGCGTAGACCGCATGTCTCGTTTGCGTAGACCGCATGCATTGCTCGCATAGACCGCATACTTATGTTCAAACCCATCGATTGCATGGACCGCATACGTCACTTACACGTGTCCAATATTCGTTGCTTGCGTAGGCCGCGTGCTTTACGTACATATGCTTGTACCTTCATGACATTTGTGTTGTCACGCATTTTCAATTGCATTACCTGCATGTTGCTAATAAAATCATACATGTTAAGTCTGTTTCCTTTGCAGGCACGATATTGTATGTACGGTTCATTTACGACTGGTGGAACCACACGAACCAGACAGGTATTGTATCCTCCGCGTGGACGTCTCGAGAATTGCATAATTCTCTTACATCCTTTCTGCATTGTAGTGTAGTTTGGTGTATGCTGGCTTAAAACTGTCGCATGTGTGCTTCGTTACAGCTTTTCTTTGCATGATCATAAGTTATGCTCGGCTTCGTGCATTGTCTTGCATTTTGCCCCTGCCTTCAGGCGCATACCTTGTTTGTCTTGCATGTTTGTCTAAGTCTTCGGCCTTGTCAAAAATGGGTAGTCTCTGGGCTTTGACATTCACTCCCGTCATTGTTATGACTTTCGAGTTCTGTCAAAGAGGGGCAAATTGTAGACACCCCATTTTTGACCGTCCTCAAGACTTGGACGTCACCATTTGAACACCCGGTGATCATCCATGTTTGTGTTCGTTTGGAGTTCCCGGAGGTCTCGGCTACGCGCCTTGCCTCAGGATCTCGAACTCGACTGTTCCGTGTTTGGTTTTGCACCAAACACTTGTGTTTTTGCCTTGAAGGGCAGGGAAGGGCTTGTTGGCCATCCCCACATCCCACCGGCCTTCCTCTAGCATCACCGGCTGTTTAGGGGTGCCACCGGCCATGGTTTCTTACAATCAATGGCCGGCCGGCACCATATTTGGCCGGCCGGCACTTTATTTTGCCGGCAATCTCTTTTGCTGGCCGGTGTGACTCCTTTGAACCCTTGAGGCATGGTGCATGCCAGCTGTGCCAGCTGGAATGCACCATCACTTCTCCCGTGCAGCTTGTGGCTGGTTTGACTCCTTTGAACCCCTTTCCTTCTAGAAGCTTGCACCCTTTGGCCAAGCTTCTTGGAGAAGCTTGGCCAGCTGTCTTAGCTTCTCCAAGAAGCCAAGAGCCCTTTGCACCCTTTGCCCCTTTTGGTATAGCTTCTTGGAGAAGCTTAGAAGGCTTTGGTTTGCCTATATAAGCATCCTTCCTCTCTTTGTCTAGGGTTGAAGCTTTTGATCAAAAAACCAGAGCATCTGTATCTGATATATACTATATTACCTTCTCTCTCTATATTTCCCTCTCTCTCATACCTTGTGTGTCTTTCTAGGCCTTAAAAGTGCATTTTAACCTTACTTTTGCACTAATACACACACCATTACACCTTGCTCCGAGATTGAGAGGCTTGGAGGGTTCATTCTTGAGTATTTGGACTGATTTTGACTAGAAGAAGAGGGCTGAGGTGACTGTTCTTGAAGTGTTCTTCAAGGGTGAGATTTTCACTTTAGTTTCCCCAATTTTGCACTAGCTTTTTACCTTTTGCTTGCTGATTTAGGCTTTGTGTTTAACAAAAAAGTCTTGTATTTTCATGCTTAACACTTTCATTAAGGGTGTTTTGGCATTAGGGTTCGAACTCCCCCTCTTAGGCCTCTTTTGGCCTATTTTGGTGCCTTTTCTTTAAGCTTTGCTTACTTTGTTGTGTTGGTCTTCTCACCACTGAAATCCAGTGGATTTTCAGTGGTGATGAAGTGATTTTGAGGTCTTGTGTAGGGGAGGGACACCCCTCTCCCTTTGTGTCTCATTTGTGTATGTTTTTGGCTCATAAGGATAGCATGCATGAGTAGTTGCATTTGGTACCATTTCAGACTTTTTTTGGGTGTTTTGGGTCATATTATATCCCTGTCTAATGGTGGTTTATTGGCCCTTAGCATGCATTTTATACTTGCTTTGTAATTCTCTATCTTGCCTAGAAATGTGCCATGTGTTTAGCCTAGTATATCCTCATGTTTTAGCTTAGATTATTGAAGCTTTTGGTCATGATTTGTCATGCTTTAGGTTTGTTGGCCACTGATTTTGTCATGTTTGACATGCTTGGTATAGTTGCTTTGTATTTTGGCTTGTAAGCCTTAGTTATGTGGGTCACTAACATGCTTAGCATGAGCTTATTATCATCATTTGGCGTCATTTGATATCATGTTTCAGTCCATATAAGGTGGTCTTACATTGTCATTTGTGTCTCTTTTAATGCTCGGAAGTGTTGTGATTTCATGCCTTGAAATGTGCATTATGCATGCCTAGGTGTTTGGATCATTTAAGCTGCCATATCAGTGGGTTTTGGAGCCCATTTTTGTATGCTAGAATTCTGTTTTTGCTTGTCTAATTCATGCCATGAGTGGTCATGTTAGTGGAAGTAAAGTACTCCCTTTTTGTGCCTTAGCTTTAGGCCCTTTGGCTTGCATGTTGACATGAGAGTTTGTCCACCATTTTGGGCACTTTTGGCCACTGTTTTGGGGTGGATTGAGGTCTGCCCCTTTATGGTTTAAGTCCACCATTGCATGCTTATCTCATGTTCATTGCATGGTTGCTTCATTAGGTGTTATAACATGATGATCCTATTGCTTAGATTGTCCTCGTTTGCATTACATTTGCATCTTGTATGTCTAGCATTGCATACTTGCCATGATAGTTGCATGGTATTTGGCATGCCTTGCATCTGAACCTCATGTCGCATCTTTGAGCCATGTTTGCATAACATGCATTGCATTACTTGGTTTGGGGTGTCAAACCAAGTGTGAGGGTTAAGAAGTGTTCATACTATAAGTGATGTAACACGTCTTAACTCTCGGTCATCGAGGCCCTTGACTTCGACATGATAGGGTCTTGGCCCTCATTTGTTTGTCGCATGCATTTTTCACATTGAATTGCAACCTTAGCTCCTTAGGCTATCATGCATCAAATGCACAATTGATAGCCCAAGGGCCAAGGGCCATACTCCCTTGAGTCCGTTATATGATTGGGAGAGTAGCCATGCTTACATGTGCTTGAAATTCTATGCCGTGCACTGCCTGTCCTCTGTTGCTGTCAAAACTGTTTTCTGCAGGAAGATTTTGCCGACCGGCAACATTTAGTGCCGACCGGCCATTGGTGAATGGCCGATAACTTCATCAGCAGCCGATAGAAATTATCTATGGCCGGTGGGCATTTCCTCCAGCCGATGGTATTCTACAATGTGCAAGGAACATGTCCCAGGATTTTTGCAGTCTTTGGAGATGCAGGATAGTGTAAAACAGAGGCAGCAATAGCATGGCACGGGTTTTCCAGGCAAGACAAACTGAAGCATGCATCATTCACGCATTCCGAGGCGGGGGCTGCGGCCATCTTCTCTTTGCATTTAATTTAATTAGATTAGGAGTTTTGTAGTAATTAATTCAGTATTATTCATTCGGCCTATATATTCTTTTGGTCCCTCCGAGCGAGGGCGTATTGTGTAATAAGTGTGTGTGAGTGTGTGCATGTCTTCCAACCCCACGTCTTCCTTCCCTTTTATTTACCTGCTTACGATGGTAGATTAGGGCATATTTAAATTAAGCATACCTTATGCTATGCATGCGTGCATCCATACATTCGTCTCGCATGCACCAGGCTCGGTACATCATGCAAACTGCATTGGTACTTCAATTCCAAATTGAATACGTGCATCAATTGATTGCATTTCACATGTCATGTTTAGGTTAGCCGAGCCTACCCTAATTGCATCCTGTATGTGTTGCATTAGTCAATTTGAGATGAACTAGGACCATACATGTTTGCTAACTAGTTTATTGTTTTGGCATGGAGTACGATGTAAGTATTTTCATGCTTTAGCATACCGCATGTGGGTGAATGCTATCATGACAGCATATTTACCATGAGGCTAGCTGCTTATGTGATAAACTGTTTGAATGCCTGTGGGTGGAGGTTGGATTGTCTGAGTTGGAAAAAACTCGTTGAAATCCGTGTTTTAGCCTACTTGCGAGTAGCAAAATCCAAAGTGTTTTTCGAGACAAACGGATATGCAATGCTTATTTCCAAATTAGGCAATCTAGTCTATACTTGTTTGCTGTGCGCATAACATAGTAATTCTAGGCTAATAACCGGAATAAGAACACATGACGTTTTCAAAATCAGATATCACGGTTAGTAGAGGCCGGTTTTCGGACCGGGCGAGAGGGGGTGCTCATAGCTGACCTTCCCCAATCGTACCCAAGTTCCCGAGCCGAGGCAACTTTGGTGATGACGGACACGTGGCCTTTGGCATCGAGTCATGGTTTCGTAAATTTCCCCATTAAAAAATATTTAGGTGGCGACTCTGTATCTGGCAAAGCAGTCCATGTTTGGCACTTCTTTCAAAATCTGTTTTTCTCAAAACGATTTGCCAGATTTGGACTCTTTGGTTCAGATTTAGAACCGTGACAATTTGAGTCCGAACTGTAGTAGACCCATACAAACGAACAAGACGGGGGTTCATCCTCCCGGGGCGTTCGGGGACGTCTACAGGTTATGTCTCAGTTTCCAGAAGCCATCCAGATTTGCCTCTACCCCCAAGGTAGAGATGTATAGACCGACTCCAAGAAACAAAGTTGCGACCATTAAGCAACACACTAGTAATCCAATGAACCGGAACATGGGAGGCAAAGGAAACATCTGAACAAGGCATAATGCTCTGGGTTTGTGTAACAAAGTCAAACATTCTAAAACAGCACAAAGCTGAAGTAGCGGCGTCACACAAAAGAGATGCTACTGAACAAATTGGTAGCCTAAGTAATAAGGAACACACACAGGTTGCTTACCACATCAGCAACACACAACCCTAAAAAGGTTAAAAACTAGCCCAGACCACCCTAAAAGGATGCCGAACTGCACAAAACCATGACAGAGCCTAGTCGGCTGCTGTAGGAACCCCGACAGTGATTGGAAAGGACTACCAAGGAAGAGAAAGAGGGTTTCAGGTGGTGTAAGGTGGTTGAAGGGGGCTAGGTAGGTGAGTTGGCTACTAGGAAAGGGAGGAGAGGCTGGTGGTGGTGATGGGTAGGTGCGGCTAGGGTTTCTTTGGCTCTGATACCAAGAAGAGAGTTGTACAATATTGGCTTACCCTAATTTGGGTGAGACCATGTCTATTTATAATCAGTATAAGATACACAGGAAAAAGGAATTAAATAATTACACATTCAAATCCTAATAATCAAATCCCTAAATAACTGTAATTTATAGAAATCACGGGATCTCCTAAATATATAATATTCTGTATTCCAACAATATCATGGAGGGCAATCTTCCAGTATAAAGAGAATAACTTCAATAAAAGAGAATACAATGTGTAATTAATACTATATCTTTGCTAAATGCAGAACTTATATTCAGAATTTTGGATGCCTAGCAAGATAGTATGTCTAGATCATATTCTATTGACCCTTTCTGTTCTTATTGGGCATGGCCACTATAAGTTTTAGAAATTGTCAAGGATAGGCTTACGCTTAGCTCTTTGCATATAGTTTGTTGGGGGCTGACTGCCATGGTGAGCTGATTGTTCCTTATCTTTTTGGGTCTGATTGTTCCTTTGGCTATTTGCCTATGATGTTCCTTGACTATAGCACTTGCATTGACATCGTTGATGACTCATGCTTTAATTATCATCTTTGTTGACATGGGTATAAATTAGAATTGGCATGTCACGACCCCATTCCGCCCCTAGTAGAATGGTGCCATGATGGCCAGTAAATTCGAGATTACCAAAGGCCACTTACAAGAATTCACACATGAATCAGAGTAAACATATGGGGCCTACAAATGCGGAAGCAATAAATAAAAGCTAAGTAGTCCATAAGAGCAGTGCTTAGGTTAAATGAAATGACATACATCTTATAATAGCTTTAGTACAACAAAATGGAGTACAAAAAATTACATCTTGACCAAAAGGCTTCTCAGCCATCAAATACAAAATACAATAAAATAACTAAGAAGCATGATCTTCAAGATGTTGCAAAGCACGAATCCAAAAACACATCGGCAAAACACAACTAGGCGTCGCCGCCGCTCTGCTCGTCACCTACATATATATAGAGAGGGTGAGCTTGGATACTCAGTGAATAGTATAAGTAATAAAGGGTTTACATGAATGATATCAGAGATCTTTTAATCAAAACAACACATGGAGTAAATCAAGTTCATCTATCAAAACTTCGAGGCTTCGAGAGATGCTTATTAACATCAATATAATACAAGAGATGACATTCCGGACAAATAATTCCACGCGGTAAAACCGTCAGTGGCAAGGCAAGACAAGACAAGAGAGATCTCAAGACAATGGTGTCGTTGCATTATAGTCCCCGGACACTAAGGACTTGTGCTACAAATGCTTAGAGTCCCCTAGCACATACGGACTTCCAAATTGTGTGCTACAAATGCTTATAGTCCCCTAGCACATACGGACTTCCAAATTGTGTGCTACAAATGCTTATAGTCCCCTAGCACATACGGACTTTCCCGAGAATGTCATCAAAACAAGATATAACATTTGATACACAAATAGGAATATTCATTCATGCTTACAAATACTTTCCAAAACAAAGCAAAACAAGACTTTTATTAAAACATTGTAACATAACTTTATTAAAATACCACTCACATAGCTCTTCGAACGTCGGGGTCAGGGCGAGTCCAAGTCCTACAAACACATGGCAAGTCTATTGAATGCACTTTCAAACAAGCTTCGCATGCATACAAATGATCTCGGCATTCACCAAAGCTTAGTCAAATTAAAACAAACACTGTTTCTTATCTCGGGGAAGACATGCTGGGCACCAACCAAGTCTTGGCCGAGGTCCCACACCCCCTCGCCGAGGTGAGGTCCCGTTGGCCACATTCAAGGAAAATGAAGTCGGGAGAAATCTGGGTTTCCCTCTGCTCAAGAACATAAAGAACATGGACATGAAGAACATGAAGAACATGAATGCAAGGATCATAGCTTATCATTATAAAATCTGAGATTTCATGCTCTGAGTTTGAAAACATGGACCTGGGTACCCATACTAGAAGATCCTACGAGAACAAACACAAAAACATGATTTTCGATGTAAACCTTCGGATCAAAACAAGAGTTTTCTTCAAGAACATATGAACATCATTTTCTCTTTCTAAAACCAACTTTAAATCAATGCATGATATGCCCAACAGATCCAATCATACAATGCAGCTAGATGATCAATAAGAACGATAAAAGTAGATCAAGATTCTAACCTTAAAACTCGAATCTAACGGTTTGAACCCCAAGAATCAAGCTTGCTATCTACTCTCTCACTCTAAAACCCCTCCTTCTCCTTCTAGAGCTTCTCTCTCCTCAAGAACAAGGATGTGATACAAAATGATACATTCTAGGCTTGCCGGTTGACTTAACACTCAGTCTGGACACGTGGCAACGGTTGGTTGGCTCTACCTGAAAAGGTGACTGATTGAAAAGACAAGACTATGACAAAGTGTGTTCAACAAGCTAGGCGGCAAGGGACTCCGGCGAGTAATAATCATCGGCTAACAACAAGACTTCGGCAAGCAAAGGAACAATGACCTCGGCTAGAAAGGTCAACACTTGGCCCAGCTGTGCCACACCTCGGCCTAGATGTGCCACACCTCGGTCTAGGTCGTACCAGTCTAGGGCAAGATCACTTGGGTTCAAGGATAACATCTCGGCCCAGATAGTACACATCTCGGCCTTGGTGATGAACACCTCGGCCTAGATAATGACATCTCGGCCAATATGTCAGGGTGCGGGTGAAGGTCAACCAGAGAAATCCCAAGATGGTCCTAAGCGCAAGAGTATCAAAGGAGTGACCTAGGCTCAAGATGTCCTCGGCTGAACACATACACACCAATAAGGAACATAGCATTCAAGTAACACTTATGCAAGACAAGTCAAGATTTAAAATGCAAGCTTAACAGAGCAAAATCATATAAAATGCATATGAGTACAGTTAGGGTAGTGTGAGGGTCATTACATGGCAACTATTAGGCTTCGATTGGATATAAGGAGTTAGTTCATGGAGATTTGAAATTCACAACCCAAATCCATGTGATTTATTTGGATATTCTATATGTAGCAAAGATTTCAAATCCTTGTACACGGCTCGTGGTTTAAGTGCCTAGAAGCTAGGAATTTAAAATATCGTCCACATAGGCACTGTTTCAAATTCATCCCAGATTGATCACCATTTTTTATGCTCAATCCATGACATATTAACCATCTATCTCAATTTCTTAGCTTTTTTTTCAAACATAAGTGATTTATCTATCAATATGTTGTTAGTGTCTCTCTAACTCCTCTAGTTTCTTTCCAACCCCAAAACGTTGTTGTTTACATATATATATATATATATATATGGATATGAATGTATTGTCCATGACTAAGAAACGTGAATCATGGACATAGACACAAACACATGACACAGTGATTTGAAAAAATTAGAACATGGGCATGGCGAGGATACCACAAATATTTTTTTAATTTATTTTTGCTATGTATAATAATATAAATTTAGGGCACAAAGATATAAGAGGCATCAATGTATATATGGGAGTATTTTTATTTTTATTAGATTTCCTCCCTTTTTGTTTTCATATATTTTACATTGACCACAAATTAGCTTTTTAAAATTATAAAAAAGGATACTCACAAAGGTGTCCTCAGTCGTGTCCAACCACAGTACACACGTGTTTGTGAAGTGTCCCGATAGTGTTCTACACAAAAAATATTAATTAAAACAATTGACACACCATGTGGCATGTTCAACATGTGGTCAGAAGTGTTCCTAGTAGTTAACTCATTGTTCTTGGCATGTATCCAATTAGGATCAATACAAGCTTTCTAATAAGAGTAAGGCTCAAAGTAAGCATAGATGAAGTTAAAACAGGCATGATATGAAGAAGAGAAACAACTATTAGTAAAGCTAAGTCTTATCAATGTTTTAAGTGTATGAGGATATCATGTTGTTCAAGAGGATTAGGTTTCACAAAAGTAGTGAGAGGAGCAACGGAACTGATGTAGATTGGCAGAGTAGGAGCCTTATTGTGAGAATAGACCAAATGGAAAGACATGATAGCCAAAGAAGTAGAGTGAGAATAGAAAGCATTTTCCACATCTAGAGTGGTGGTAAACTCCTCGTCAGACAAATCCTATTGATATACTTTGAAACATGAGATGGCATATTAAGGGAATTTATTAGGGTAAATTACGGGTCAGTTCTATATGATGGACCTAAATACCTATAGGTCTTGTATACTTTTTTGATGAACCAATAAGTCCTAAAATACTTATTTTGCCCTAAGACTTTTTAGGGATATTGATTGGTGACAAAAGGAATAGTACTTATAGGTAAATATGTTTGCTCATAAGTCCCCCAATTTATTATGGGTCATGTGATCCTCCTCCAATAAATAGAAGGCAGTGTCCCTTGTATCATAGGAAAGTTTTGACATAAGACCATAGAGGTCACTCTTGAGATCAATATTGCATCCTTGTTACTATGGTGCTCTGCTACAACCACCCCCCGCGCTCCCTTTCTCTCCCTCTATGTCGGGCTACTCTATCTCTCACTTAGACATCTCCTTTGTCCTCATCATCCGTGACATGTACTTCCACTCCCTAGTGACCCTTTGATGCCAACCTGCACCTACAATAACATTTATGTTTTTCCCATCTTATTTTGCGTTGGTATTTTTTGTTCTTAGGATGTATAAAGAAAATGGTGTAATAGCACACCTCTTTCGCCTATTTTGTTGCTTAGTTAGTTATAGCCAGCAACATAGGCATTGAATGAGATTCAAGAGATCATTCAACAACAGTTTCTATGGGCTTACCAAGGGCAATAATTAAGCCTATCTTTTTGCTTTAGTTTGTTGACAGTGTGGACGGACTAAAGGGAATCTGCATTTCGGGAGTTAAAGATGAAACTGACTACAACTCCAATCTTGACTATACCATCAAGTACCAAAGGGTTTGTAATTTTTAGTGATGCATCTCACAAAGGTTTGGGTTGTGTGTTAATATAGAATGTCAAAATGATTGCTTACGCATCTCGACAGTTAAAACCATATGAGAAGAATTACCCGATACATGATTTAGAGCTTGCTGCCATTGTATTCGCATTGAAAATCTAGCGCCATTACTTGCGTGGGGCTAAATGTGAAGTGCATACGGATCATAGAAGCTTGAAGTATTTCTTTACATAGAAGGAATTGAATATGCGGTAGAGGCGATGGCTTGAACTGATCAAGGATTATGATTTGCAGATTCATTATCATCTGGGTAAGGCTAACACCATAGCTGATGCACTTAGCACGAAGAATATAGGGACTTTGGCGTGTTTGCTTACAAATCGAAAGGAGCTCCTGCAAGATCTAGACATGCTTGAGAAAGGAAGTTGTGTCATGGACAAGTCAATTTGTTGGCTGCAATGTCCACACAACCGGCAATTATTGAGGAAATCAAACAAAAGCAAAAAGAACAATTTCTCAAGAAAGTGTGTGATGAATTTGAGACCAAGCCTAGACCAGGGTTCACTATTGAAGATCAAGTGTTGAAGTTTCAGGGAAAACTTTGTGTCCCTAATGATGAGGAATTGAAAAAGAAGAATTTTAGAGGAAGCCCACAATGCATCTAGGAAATACTAAAATGTACCAAGACTTGAAACAAGTATACCGGTGGCCAAACATGAAAAGAGAAATTACCGATTTTAACTCCAAATGCCTCAAATGCCAACAAGTCAAAGCTGAGCACTAGAAACCAGCAGGCTTACTCCAATCTTTTCCTATTCCAGAATGGAATTGGGAACATATAACCATTGATTTCATCGTTGGGCTGCCTCGTACATCTAGAGGTATGAATGCTACATGGGTTATTGTTGATAGATTGACGAAATCTGCCCACTTTCTTGCTGTGAAAACTTCATTTAATGCTTATGAACTTGCTACTATCTATATTGATGAGATTATCCACTTACATGGTGTTCCAGTGTCTATTGTGTCAGATAGGGATCCTAAATTTGTTTCTAGATTTTGGCAAAGTTTGCAACAAGCAATAGGCATAGAGTTAAGATTCAGCACTGCCTTTCATTCACAAACCGATGGGCAAACCGAGAGGACTATCCAAACATTGGAAGATATGCTCCGTATGTGTGTCTTAGAGTTTCAAGGTAATTGGGAAACTTACTTACCGTTGGCTAAGTTTGCATATAATAATAGCTTCCATGCTAGTATCGATGTCACGACCCGAACCCGCTCCCGTGAGTTAAGGACATGACCGGCCAATAATCATAGATTACTTACGGCCTCAAACCAAACCAAACGTATTTTAACAGAGTTAATGGGGGCCAAACGGAAGCAATTTAAAACTTTGTCCATAGAGCTGTGCTTACATGGCACATCATCACAAACCATACATATGCATATTAATAACTCACAACAAAATATGTACTACACAAGGTTCTGTACATACTGGATCATATAAGTCTAAGTCAACCCAAGAACACTATATACAACATATTCCAACACTTCGCCCACATGACAACATAAAACAGAATGACAAAAAAGCGAAGATGGGTCTCGTGCGTGAGACGCAAGGGCTGACTCTTCAAAACCTTTGTTGTTCCTCACAGACTTCACTGGGGCTGGGTTTGGACTTCTCTTGGCTCACCTACAAACACATGAATGAGCGTGAGCGAAAGCCCAGCAAATAATATCAAATAAAGGAGTTATACAAACGGTATGTAGAACAACATACATCAAACGGCCTTAGGCCCAATTCATATTTTCATTTTGAAACGGCCTCTGGCCCATTCATTCATTCGTGTCAAAACGGCCTTTGGCCCATTTATTCGTGTCAAAACGACCTTTGGCCCATTCATTCATGTCAAAATGGCTTCTGGCCCATTCATTCATGTCAAAACGGCCTCTGGCCCATTCACTTGGCATAGCAACATTGTCCACCAATCGAATCAGCGAACTTATAAAACTTACATAGAAGTAACTAATTTGGACAACAACATATTTCAGATATCTTTGCTAAGATATTACTCACAGTGATCGGTTGGTTGGTTTGCCCTGGAGCTCGACCCTACACATTCCATGAACACAAAAGGGTCACAAACAATTCAATCCGTTCTAAATTCTCATATTCCTCTTTAGGCTTCATTCTCATCTCTTTAACTCATTTATAATGCTCAATGTATGCCTAAGAGTGCTTGCAAGCGAAAGAGAACAGAAAACAGAACACAAAATGTATTTTCAAAATTTCAGAAAACAGGGTCCCCGCTCGAGCGTGGACTTCCCCACTCGAGCGGACCAACGAGGCCTGCAAAAGTACTAGATATGTCAAATTTACGCTCGATCGCAAGCTCTAGCGCTCGAGCGGAAGGCCTCTCTACATGGCTCCCCGCTCGAGCGTGAGCTTTCCCGCTCAAGCGGACACCATGTCTGTAGAAAATACTGGGAACACGAATCTCACGCTCGAGCGGCGATTTCCCTGCTCGAGCGGACATCAAAATTCTAGAAAATCCAGAACATGTTCTTGAGCTTCAATTTGATGTTCAAAGGTTCCAAATGCATGATATTGGCTCAAACTTCACATATACATATTCTAACATGGTATAAACACCAAATTATAACACAATGAAACTCAATTTCACAATTTAATCACATGCATGTCTCAAATTAGCTTAAACTCCCAACACACTAGATTCAAACATGCAAGACTCAAACTCCCATGATTTGCACTTGCATGTGAAATATACACAATATCCTCAACTTAATTGGTGAAGAGATGATCAAATACATGGTCATTAATCAAAACTCAACATGGATTACATACTTTATGCTCAAACATGGAAATTTATGGCAATTTCTTACATGCATGTGTTCTAAGACTTCAAATTCAACAAAACCAACTCAATTTCATCATAATCAATCTAACTCATGTTCTTGACCATCAATCAAACTTGAATTCACAATTTACAACATTAAACTCATGAATTCCCTTACCTAGGAGCTCAATCTTCCAAACTATAGCAAATTCTTGAGTTTAATCTTCAAATTCCCCAACCTTGAGCCAAGATTACACAATTCTCTCCCTCTCTCTCTCTCTATAGCCGACCCTCTCTCTTCTTTGAGTTCAAAAACAACCAAATGAAGCTAAAGAGAGAATTGAGGGTGTAGTGCTCTATTACAACCAATTCCACTAATTCCAATATAATAATAATAAAGTAATTGGGCACTAATTCATCAATTTAATCTGGTCTGAATAAATTTTCAATCAAATTTCACCATAGGCTCTAAAGATTGCGCTAATCATAATGGCGCAATCAATTTCGGGTTATGTGGCCGATAAGACCTTCAATTTAACTTCCAAAGCAGATAATCAAACAGATATTCCTACGATGAAATAGAAATTCAAAACCACATATTTTCACATAATGGCACACAAAATCATATCAAACACATAATCATACTCATATTAAGGACCAATTAGCATATTACGGAACAGGGATATCACAATCGGCATGGCACCATATAAGGCATTGTATGAAAGGAAGTATAGGTCTCCATTTTGCTAGACTGAGGTTGGTGATAAGGATTTATATGGGTCTGAACTTGTGCAAGAAACAATTGAAAAAATAAAGATCATTCGACAATGGCTCAAGATTGCTCAGAGCCAACAGAAAAGCTATGCAGATCAGAAAATGACAATTTGGAATACAGAGTGGGAGATCATGTGTTCATCATAGTAACACCAATGAAAGGGCAAACAAGTTTTGGCAGAAAAAGGAAGTTGACTCCACGTTACATCAAACCATTCCAAATTTCGGAAAGGCTTGGTCCCGTTGCTTACCAGATATCTTTATCACCGGGAATGGAACATATGCATAATGTGTTTCACATGTCAATGCTCCACGAGTATCTTAGGGATCTATTCTATGTTGTTGACTACCACTGAATAGCCTTAGACGATAATATGAAGTACGAAGAATGGCTGGTACAGATCATTGACTGACAAGTAAAACAACTAAAGAACAAATCAATCCCAACGGTGAAGGTAGAGTGGAGAGAACATTACGGGAAAAAGGCTACATGGGAAAAAGAGGATGAGATGCGACAATGGTACCCACAATTGTTTCCAAATGGAGGTTACTTAAGTTTGGAGGACCAAACTTTTTAAAGATGAGGGATTGCGATGACCCCAACATACGTATTATTTTTATATATTATTTTTGTGAGCATAATTGATTATATGTTTAATTTGTGCCTATTTATTTACTTATGAAATATTTGTTAGAATACTGACTTAGAATTCGAAATTCAAAGCCCAAATGGATTCAGAAACTAAAATTGACTAGTTCAATAGGCTATAATTGGAATATTTAGAACCATATGACAAATTTAATTCAAAATTCAAAGCCCAAATGGATTCAGAAACTAAAATTGACTAGTTCAATAGGCTATAATTGAAATATTTAGAACCATATGACAAATTTAATTAAAATTTGTTTCGGATCAAAATAATTAGAATAAATTAATTAGACTTGATTAGAATTAAGCTTAATTAATTAGCCTTAATCTTATCCAATTAGCTTAACTTAATCCAACTATATATATATATATACATTTATGTATGTAATATGAGCATAATTAGCTCATTCTCATCATCCTTTAAGCTAAAAATTCGAGAGAGAGGAAAGCTTCAACTTCTAGAAAGAGAGAGAGGGAGAATTGT
Organism: Camellia japonica; assembly: GCA_030407325.1. Classification (NCBI taxonomy): domain Eukaryota; kingdom Viridiplantae; phylum Streptophyta; class Magnoliopsida; order Ericales; family Theaceae; genus Camellia; species Camellia japonica. The sequence goes on along the minus strand of JAPPVO010000017.1, from coordinate 97,563,761 downwards.
GAAGAATTTGAAGAAATTAAGCTATCAACACCCATAATCCTTGTACAAAATTCATGTAGAAGTTAATTTCATGGAGGTTGTAAGATTAGTTGCATGTAATTGAGAAAATAATGCTAGAATCACTTAAATTCTTGTAGGATTGGGTTGAATTTGAACATGCATGCATAATTCTTCATTTTTGAGCTTAATTTTCTACAAATTCATAGATGCATGGAACTTTTACACATTAACTTGAGGGATTCTTCATGTTTATAAACGTCTCATTTCATTTAACCATGGTTTGAAAGGAAATAAGTGCAAAACATTACATGCATGGCAAAAGCATTGAGTTTTGAGAGAGAATTTGAGAATATGGTTTCATAATTTCCATGAATTCATGCTTTATAAAGAGTTTCTGCACATTTCTACCAAGCAATGCAAGCTTTGAACATGAAAGACACATTTTTGAACTTCAAAGAGTAATCTGGAAAACCCAAAATTCGCTCAGTTCGCTCAAGCGATGAATCCATGGCTCGAGCGCACTTTGCATGGTCCCAATATTTTTGCACACATTTGCACTTGGCTCGAGCGACCAAGTGATGGCTCGAGCCTATTTTGACACTATCCAGCACTTTTACAGCTAGACTATACCGCTCGAGTGACCAAAGGTGCGCTCGAGTAAACACCCTATTTTTAGCAATTTTTGACAAACACTCATATGTGCATATTTGCATCGTCATACCCTTTTAGGCATTCCTAACCATCAATTAGACATCCTTATCCATGGAATAAGCTAGGAACACTCGTAAGAGAATCAAATTAAGATACAGTATATTTATGAACGTGCACTCCAATGTGTATCTTTGTTATGTGTTTTGTATAGGTGGTCATCCGACGTCCAACATCTGTGCCAGCCCACTGTGAGCAATATCTTTATAAAGATATGTTCAAATTTATTTTGAATTACTTTAAGAATGTAATTTTGAAATGTTATTTTCACTGAATGAATGTGTAGAGACCCTAATTTTTTTTAATTACACTTGAAACCCTAAGCCTTAGGTTAATAGCATTTTAGCCTCTAGTTCCATAAAAGTCTGCGTAAGGGCCCAAATAAAGAATAACTTTTCCGTGTGTTACCATAATTAAATCATAGAACACCACTTTATGATTGGAAATACCCTAAAACTTGTTTTTTTTTTTTGTTTTACCTCCTAATTTCTAAATTAATTCATACATTTTATTTTTTTTTATTTCTATTTTTTTGTTTTTGTTGTTCTTTCATTTATTATTTATTTGAATAGAATACTATTATTTATTTGAATATGTACATAGTTTAAAAAAAAAAATATATATATATATATATAATATTTTGGTGGATAAGTTAGTTGGATAACAACAAAAAAAAAAAAAGAAAAGAAATATCTAGATATTTAGCTTTCCTTAGTCGTTAAGCTAGGATCCCTTATACTCTATAAATTGAGAGCTTGTCCCAAATTCACTCTCACGTTTTCAACAGCCCAAGGAGAGGGTGAGAGAGGGAGAGTGGGCTTAAGAGAAGTAAGAAGAAGAAAAAAAAAAAGAAGAAAAAAAGAAGGAATCAAAGGTGATTCAAGAAGGTGAAGGTAAGAACATACCTCTCCCTTGTCTACTCCAATCCTTTCACCATCTCATCCTATTGTCTAGTATGCCTCTTGTGTTGCAAATTAATGGTACATGGGGTTTTTGGTGTATGTGAAAGTGTGGGTATGATATAGTGTCATTGTCTTGCAAATTAGTGAAATTAGGCACTGCTGCAACTTCTCTAATTTAAAAGAAATATAAAATCTATCTAATTCTCAAATCTGAATTTATTATAGGATATTTTATGTGTTTAGAGGTTGTGATAATTTTATTAGCTCCTAATTGTGTGTTTTTAGGGCTTGGATAATTTGTTGAAAAATCTGGTCCTGAGTCTCTAAAAAACAGTCCACTTTTAGCAATTTTATAAAATTCTAGAAAAATCATCTCATGTTGGTTCTTCTGTCAAAATTTAGAACTCTGAGTCCTCTTTCCAACAGATTTTATTTGAGTGAAAACCATCGGGCAGATTGAGAGAAAAGCTAGTTTTCCCAAAGGGTGACAAATCTGGACAGATTTTCGAATATAGTTTGTAGATGAATTTTTGGAGGTGCTGTGCAAATTTTGAAAATTGGAACTGAAACTAAACAGATTGAATATTGTTTCTGTGCAATTTCAGCCCCCAATTTGACCTAGAAGTATTTTTATCAAAGCGTTCTTGTTAGCCCTGCAGAACCAAACAATGCTGAAAATTGTGTTCTATTATGTTATTTGTCTCTAAGTGTTTCAAAGCATTCCTAATGTTGTTTTCTTGCCTTACTATACTTATGTATGATGACCATGGACTATATTTCCTCTCGTATGTTTTTCTCATACTCTTTTATATGACCGAATTATCGAATGTGACTAACTTACTTAGCAAAAGATCTACTAAACGAGAAATGATAAGGAGTTGGAAATGGGTGACGTTCATCTTAGTGTTTTAGAACAATTTTATACATATGAATGACATGAATTATGATGGGATTAATACCAAATGAATTAAGTCTTGTGCAAGCGTTCTGAGCGAGCCCCTAGGTTGACACAGACGTATTCAGACTCTATGCGATGGTTTCAGGGTGTAAGCGAGCCCTTTGGTATGGTATGTGCAGGGTGTAAGCGAGCCCTAGGCACGATTTGAGATGTAAGCGAGCCCACTTGTTTGGCCGTCTCTTTTAAGGTCCATCGATGTTGCTGACCGGTAAATGACCGGGAGGTGGGCATGGGTGGTAAGGTCTGTAAAGTAGCAAAAGGGGGAGTTCTGAGTAGTCCGATGTTCAATCTTGTGGTTGGGTAGAAGGATCTCTTTGGGGGGGGGGGGGTTCTAGATGCCTAGTCTAACTACTAATTCGTAAAACCTTATTGTAAGTATGTTATGTATCCCGATTTGTTCTGTGTATGGTTGATTGGTTGATAGAAGATATAGGTGTGTGTGTTTTTACTGGTCATTCCAAGCTTATGGCATGTCATGCCAAGTGAAGAAGCAGCTTACGACGGGGAAGGTTATCCCGAAGACAATCAAGATGCAGTGTTGGAGCCGTGGTTCACTTGAAAATTTGGATTAGTAGTTTGTTTTTGTTTTCTCTTTTCTTCTATCTTTTGGTTTGACAGGGTTTTGTAAACCTCTAGTGGAACTTAAATCAATTATCTATGCTATAACTCTACTTATATGTGTATATTAAAATATTTTGGTTATCTCTCTTGTTTGAGTTGTGTTTATATATTTCTTTTGCAGTTTCAAATTTTGGGGCGTGACAAAATGATTGTCTCATTTGAAACGTATTTGTCGCATCCTTTAGTGAAGCCCTCGCCTGAAGGAAACAATACTATGGCCCTTGTTTGATAAGGCCCTTGCCTCAGGAAAATAATACCAAGGCCCTTCGTTATTTGATTGATAAGGCCATTGCCTGAGGGAAACAATACCAAGGCCCTTTGTTATATGAGTACAGAGATCTCTAATGTTAACCCGAGTGGTCTCTTTGCTTGACCTATATGGTCCCTTTGCTTAGACTCATGTCGTCCTTTCGATGACCTTAATGGTCCTTTTGAGATATGCCTTCAAGCCATTTGCTTTATGCTATTGGATGTACCACATATGAGTTATGATTTATGAACTTTGACATGACAAGTATTTAATTATAATTTGTTTCAAAACTCATGAGACATGATTTGTATTATGATAGAAATCATTGATTTAACCTCTTTATACTGATATTACTCATTGGGCTTTAGTTCATCCATTCCCCTATATATATGTAGGTGAGCAAGTGGAGCGTTAAGTCCAGAGCAATCTCAGGAGTCCACCTTTGTGAAGCCGTTTTGGAGTACCTTCGTAATGGGGCGTACTTGGACTCAAGTGGAGCTAAGCTATGTCAACCCTTTGTTTTATGTTCTTTTGTTTTTGTTCTGTTCTATTATTGCTTTCGCAGTGCCCCATTTACTATTATTAATTATCTATTGTCTTTGAGGCAGGGTAATGTGGGATTATTGGCCAGTTATGGCCTAAACCTCTAGGGGCATGTTTGGGTTATGACACACACTCACCTATTTATAGGTGTTTAAGGACTTGGGTGCTAACATTGACACGTTGCCTTATCTTCCTTAATCTACTAAGCAGAGTTATCTCATTCAATCCACTAAGCTGAGTCATCCAAACCAAATGCAAAATTATCCAACAAATGGCTGGCAAACTAATCCAACAAAGGAAAAGTTTATGCCTAATTATTCTATGGCCCAAATATTAAACTAATTGTATTACCATCTTTTAATAAGACACAATGCCCAATAATTTTAAATTAAATTACGTCTTAGCACATACAATTATAAAATTAAATATTTAAAATATTTGGGATGTCACATTTTTCACCTCCTAATAGAAGTTTGCCCACAAAACTTATTAACATAATCTTTTTCAAGCATTAATTTAACTATTTTATATACTAAGATAATTTGGCTTAAGGAATTCAAAAATAGATAATACTATAGTATTAATTGAAGTGTTATATAGGTTGACCACAACATATCATTGCCGACCACCTTATAACATCCCAGCCGGGTAGCCCACATCTTGGCCAAGTAGACCACAGCTCAGCCAAGACCTCTTGAGTTTACCCAGTTAGGCTATTTCGGCCCAACTCATCTCTATGCATCCATTCTTAGACCTGGTTTATACCCAACATACTTTTCCAAGAAGAAAAACAATTATTTAATTCCCAACACATGTTTTGCTTCGTTTTGACTTGGTTTTGGGAAAAAAAAATGCCGAGATCTATTTTACTCATTTGAAGCTTGTTTTGAGAGTGCATTGCAAAACCATCTTTGAGTATCTCTTCTTACTTTCTGGAAGTGCATTCAATGGGATTTACCATATACTTGTAGGTCTTGGATCTTTGCCTTAATTCCCCTCGACCGAAGAGATATTGTGAGTGGTATTTTTAATAAAGTTATGTTATAATGTTTTGGATAAAAACTTTGCTTTGTTTTGGAAAATAATTTGATCAAGCATGAATGATTATCCCTTAATTTTTGTTTGTTATAAATAATTTGATCAAGCATGAATGTTTGTTTTGATGACATTCTTGAAAAGTCCTTGTGTGCTAGGGAACTTTAATATAACTAGTATCCTTTAGCACCGATGGGTGGGCTTGTCTAATCTATTCCGGGTCAGTTATTCATTTATTTTGTCAATGAATATTCATCATTTGTATTATGTAGATGTTAGTAAACATCCTTTGAAGCTTTGAAAGACTTTGATTGATGAACTTGGTTGATCCTTTGATTTTGTTACAAGCTATGATATGTATTGTTTTTATAAAATCTCATCATTCATTCCAATCTTTATTACTTATATCATTCACTAAGTTTTCAGCTCACCCATTTCCTTTATATATATGTAGGTGATGAATAAGAAGGCGATGTTGCCTATGCTTTGTTGGAAGATGTGTTTTGTTTCATGTTTTTGTATCATCTTGAATACTATGTTTCTTAGCTTTGTAAATCATTTACTTTTATATTTTTGGCTTGAGAAGCCTTTTAATCAAGATGTAGTATCAAGTTTGTTTTATTTTTGTATCCAAATTATAAAACCATGTTAATGTGTATGCTATTTAATTTAATCTATATACAGCTCTTATGGACTAATTAGGTTTAAATTTATTGCTTCCGCATATGTATGCCCCATATTTATACTTTGTATGTGTAAATCTTTGTAAGTCAGCCTTTGGTAATCTAAAATTACTGGCCATTACGGCATCATTCTGTTAGAGGCGGAATAGGGTTGTGAAAAATAGGCTTTCTAGAATTTGGAAGGACATTCTTGATATTAAAGACAAAAATCCCACTTTATTTAATCATTTTGGCTAATATTGAGTTGTCTTTCGTTGATGGTTGCTACATTTCTTTCTTGGGAAGATAAGTTGTATAGAATTTCTACATTTGTTTAAGCTTTGTTATTAATAAATTTGAATTTGTGGAATCCTTGAGCAGATATAATATTGTAAATGAAGGGAGAGGAGTCTTTCGAAGATCATTTTGGTCTTGAAATGATGTTGGGCTTGATACCTTGCGGAGGCATTTGTCATATAAAAATGTTATAGACTCTAAAAATTCTACTAAATGTCTTACATGGATGTAGGACCCACATGGTGTGGATCTCACACCCATGTGAGATATTTAGTAAAAACTTTTGTAGAATTTTTACAGTCTCTAACATTATGCTTTGTCATATATCACAACTTTATTGGCTTGACAAAATTGTGTAGAAAGGCTACTCCTCTAGTATGTTTTTCGTCAAATCACTGTACCAATGATTTGAGGTGTCTCTGGATTTGAAGTGGAAAATTTCATGTCTAATATGGGGTAAGTTACTCCTCCAAGAGTTCAATTTTTTAGTTGGCTTGCTTGGAATGAGAGAGTAAAAGTGGCTAAACTATTGATTAAATTTGGTGTTATCAACAATCCAAATCAAGGTCTATGCTATTTTTGTGACATAGAGTTGGAAACTGAGAGGGTAATTTATATGTATAAATTGGGCCGAACTGGGTAATGGGCCGTTGTGGGCCGTAGTAAGAGAAGGCGGAGTAAAAGTGGCCTTGGCATTAGCCCGGTCCCAGAAGGCCTTGTTGTTATCTCGGTCGCCACGGCCAGAATGGTTAGCCCGGTCGTAATCTTTAAACCGAGGTATGCTGAGCCTTCTTCAGGACTTTTGTTCTTGGTTAGCTCGATCCAACTCTTCTACGGATAGCTCGGTCTTGGCATGCGAAGCCGAGGTAGAAGCAAGGAAAGGAAGAGCCGAGCTGGCAGTTAGCTCGGTCATACCAGCCAGTTTAGCATGGCAATGTTATCTCGGTCGTATGGTCATCTTACCGAGGTAAAACCATCTCAATTGGTTTAAGAAGTGAGGGGGGTGTTAAAGGATAAGCATTATCTTTCAGGAGTGTGAATCCTAGGAGGACTCTACATGAAGGAGTAAGAGTCCTACTTGGATTATGCCACGCGGAACCTATAAAAACTCACCTTGCTAATAAAAAGTAATGGCGCACAACGAAGATTTGCCGCAGTCCGCCATTGATGGACAAACCCCAGAAGAAGGTGGGAGGCACGAAGGTTTGCCTCCTGTCCCTCTCATGGCTGACTTGGAGCCCCAACGACATAACCCCAGGAGAGATGCTAGGGGGAGGCGGAATAACAACCCCCGTCAGTCTCGTTCACAAAGTCCTAACAGACAAAGGCAGAGGATTGATCCTCAAGTTCTGGAGGACCACGTGAAGGAGCAGGACGAATTGATATGACGGATGGCGGCAGACATGGAGATTATGAAGCGCCAGATGAAGGGAAAAAGAGTGGCGACAGGAGAGGGGTGCAAAAGCAAGACGCCCCCTCGCCACTCAGAAGACCGTGGTAGGCATACCACACCATCACAAGCAGAGAGTAGAAGCCTCAGGACAGGCGATACTCAATCCAGAACCTCCAGGACTCGTTGCTCCAGGTCTGAGAGAACGAGGACTGAGAGGTCGTATACTGAGGAAAGCACCTATCGGCCCTCGCGCACGCACCAGACATCATCCAGGCAGACAGAGTTGCCAAGATCATCTGACTTACGGACCGTGCTGGAAGAAAGGGCACGATGGAAGGAGGATGCCAGGGCGCGTGACCCACACAGAGTTTCTGCCCTTCAGCGGTTGGCTCCTCGGACGCATGGAAGCATCGAGGTAGGAATGCCAATACCGCGCCCAGCCTACGAACCAACGGACAAAGCATTAGCCAGGCTGCAGACCTCGCCGTTCGTTCCGGCAATTGAGAACGCGCCCCTACCGTCAGGCTTCCTACAGCCCAAATTCACTACATATGAAGGGAAGACGGACCCCTACTCGCACTTGAGCCACTTTCGCCAGGTCATGGCAGTATACCGTCGAAACGAGGCCTTGATATGCATCTTATTCCCATCCAGCCTTGGCGACCTAGGTTTAACCTGGTTCGAAAGGCTACCAGAAGGCAACATCGCCTCCTGGGCACAATTAGCAGAGGCGTTCGTAACAAGGTTCAGAACGAACACCAAAATGCCAGTGGAGATCGACCAGCTTCTCTCCATTGACATGGGCGACAAGGAGACACTTAGATCCTACAATAGTCGCTACTGGGAGACCTTCAACCAGATTGGGGACTGTCCTACCAATCTCGCCATCGCACAGTACAAAAGGGGCCTTCCAGTTGGGAACAGACTAAGGGATTCAACCACTATGACACCACCTCTAACAATGGAGGCCTTGATGGAGAGAGTGCACCAGCACATTAAGGTAGAAGAGGATGGCGCCCGTGCTAAAGCAAAGTCTGGCACAACTGCAACACCAGACAAAAAGACTTCGGTAAAAGTCAACGCGGTAGAGCGTCCAAGCAAGAACGAGCGTGGTAGGCGAGACAACGGAGAGGACCAGGATAAAAGGTGGTTGAGAGTCTGCACTGCCATTTCCACGGTATTCAAAAAACCGATCTATCGGATTCTAAGCGAGATACGCGATGAACCTTTCGTCAGATGGCCAACCAAGCTAGGAGAGGCTCAGAAGGACTACGACGAAAGATTTCGGTGCACCTTCCATAAGGAAAAGGGGCACCGCACTGAAAATTGCACACCATTGAGACAACACCTGGAAGAGCTAGTAGCGGCTGGCCATCTGGACAAATACATCGAAGGAGGGACACAGCCAGCCCCCCAGAACCATAATGTCCCAGATAGGATGCCGGTCGACACTCCACCTCAAGGCGTGATCAACGTGATACATGGAGTATGCGAACCTGAGCGGATATGTGAGCTCAGAGGAACGATCAAGAAGGCTGAGCACTTAAGGGAGGTACTAAGTGCTCAACCTACCATCAAAAAGGGGAGAACAGAGGCCACGAATGTCATATCCTTTTCAGATAAAGACTTGGCCAGGATATATTGCCCTCACAATGATGCCCTGGTGGTCACTCTCCGAGTCAAGGATTTTGACGTCAAGCGGATTTTGATCGACCAAGGTAGTTCATGTGAGATAATGTATTACGAAACATTTAAACAGTTGAAGCTACAAGACAAAGACTTGGCACCCGCTGTATCTCCCCTGATTGGATTCAACTCGATGCCAGAGTGGCCAGTCGGCAAGATAATCCTCCCAGTCAGAGCGGGAAGCGTGAAAAAACAAGTGGAATTTTGGGTGTTGAAGGTCCCTTCCACTTACAACATAATCTTGGGAAGAACATGGCTGCATGCCATGCGAGCGGTAGCTTCATCCTACCATCAAGTAATGCGATTCCCCAATGAAGCCGGGGTAATTGAAGAGGTCTTTAGAGACCAAATTATGTCCAAGCAATGCTTTGTCACGGTTAATGGCTGCCGCACTGCCAAGAGATATGTTCATTCGGTGGAAGAACCTGAGAGCAATGAACTGTTTGTAGATGTCGGCAAAGCAGCTGATCAAAAAGCGGTGGAAGACTTGGTAGAGGTAAGAATAGATGAAAAGAACCCGATAAGTTCTTTTTGCTCGGCCCGTCGTTGTCCAGCACTGAGAGATTAGAGGTCTTGAAATTCTTGACCTCTAACATTGAAGTGTTCGCCTAGACACCCTACGACATGCCAGGCATTGATCCAAACTTCATCTGTCACCAACTCAATGTCCACCCATCCGCCAGACCAATCATTCAGCGCACTCACAGATCGGCACTCCACCACGCCGAGATAGTGGCGGAAGAAGTGGGAAATCTGCTAGAGGCAGGAGCTATCAGAGAGGTGCACTACCCTAGATGGATTTCCAACACAGTCGTGGTGCCAAAGAAGAATGGCAAATGGCGTGTCTGCATCGACTATAAGACAGTCAATAAAGCATGCCCAAAGGACAGCTTCTCCCTACCACGGATAGATCAACTGGTAGACCTAACGGCGGGGCACAACCGACTTAGCTTTCTTGATGCATACAGAGGCTACCATCAGATCGCCATGTACGAACCAGACCAGGACGTCACGTCCTTTACAACTCCAAGAGGACTGTATTGCTACAAGGTCATGCCCTTTGGCCTAAAGAACGCAGGGGCAACATTCCAGAGAATGGTCACCAAGATGTTTAAGCCGTTGTTAGGCAGAACAATGGAGACTTACATCGACGACATGGTGGTCAAGAGCAAGGATGAGAACGACCATCTAAGGGACCTAGGTGAGATGTTCCAGATTTTGAAGAGGCACAAGTTGCGCCTTAATGCATCTAAGTGCGCGTTCGGTGTAGGATCTGGCAAATTCCTAGGCTTCCTAGTGACCAACCGGGGTATAGAGGTAGACCCCTCCAAGATCAAAGCTATTCAGGATCTGGAGAGGCCTAACTCAGTAAAAGAAGTGCAGCATCTCACCGGCATGGCAGCTGCACTCAACCGATTCATTAGCAGGTCGTCAGACAGACTACGACCATTTTTTAAGCATTAAAAGCCAAGTTCGAGTGGGACGAAGAATGCGACCGCGCTCTGGAAAACTTGAAAGAATACATGTCTTCTCCACCACTGCTTGTCACCCCAATACCTGGAGAAGAACTCTTCTGTACCTGGCAGTCTCTCAGCACGCAATTAGCGCAATGTTGGTCCGTGCGGAAGGAATCCAACATCTGCCCATCTTTTATATCAGCAAGACATTGCTAGGCGCCGAAAAAAGGTACTTGCCACTGGAAAAACTGGCCTTGGCCTTGATGATGGCCTCAAGGAAGTTGTCGCACTACTTTCACGCCCACACCATAGTCGTCCTTACAGCTTTCCCATTAAAAGCTTTGTTTGAGAGGGCAAACTTTTCTGGGCGAATCTTGAAGTGGGCAGTAGAGTTGGGACAATTCGACATCAAGTTCCAACCCAAAACCGCGATAAAGGCCCAAGCTTTGGCAGACTTTGTCGCAGAATTTACCCCAGGAAGTCATCATATCTGCCCAGTCGACCTGACTGACACAACCGAACTAGGGATAAAGTTGATGCCGGAATAGCGCAACCCCTGGTGCAGGAATACTCAGTCAGACCCCAGGCAGACCAGAGTAAATAAAGCAAGGAAGAAGCGAACCATGCTACACCAAGCCAAGACTCACCAACAAATAAAGACTTGGTACAATCAGATAGCGAGGGGCAGACAACAAGCATGGACCTTGAAGAAAACACCAGCAACATTCTTGACCCCACGGCATCATCTGACCCCTCCACCTGCTGGAAGTTGTTCGTTGGAGAGATGTGGAAGCTCTTTGTAGATGGAGCATCCAACCGGCACGACGCAGGACTTGGCATACTCCTCATCTCACCAGACGACCTAGTTGTAGAGCAAGCAGTCAACCTTGGCTTCCCAGCGTCAAACAACAAAGCGGAGTATGAAGCGCTTCTTGCAGGTCTCAAATCAGCATTCTACATGAAGGCCACCGAGCTAATGGTTTACAGCGACTCACAACTGGTGGTAAACCAAATTTCAGGCGACTACGAAGCAAAGGATGACAGGATGGCTATGTACCAAGACTTAGTCAGAAAAGAGATTAAGAAATTTGAAGTAGTAAGGATAGAACAGATTGGCAGGGAGAAAACAACAGAGCAGACGAACTAGCAGGCTTTGCTTCAATGGCAGATACATACATCCCTCATCCGCTGCTAATCGACTACCTACCAAGACCAAGCATTGAAGACCCCGAAGCAGAAGAGGTATGTTACGCCGAACTAGGCCCCTTATGGATGGATCCCATCATACTGTTCTTAAAAGACGGCGTCTTACCAGAAGAAAAGAAAGAAGCCAACAAAATTAGAGCAAAGTCGCAGCGATTTTGGCTCTCCCCTTCTATGGTATTGTACAAAAAGTCATTCTCAGGACCTTATCTAAAGTGTGTTCACCCCAGCAAAGTGGAAGCATTCTTGTTCGAGATACACGAAGGTGTGTGCGGAAGCCACCAAGGAGGAAGATCGTTAGCTTACAGAGCCATTTCGCAAGGATATTGGTGGCCATACATGTAGGCAGACTCGGAGAAGTATGTGAAGAAGTGCGAGAAATGTCAGAAGTTCGCACACCAAATACATCAGCCAGCCAGAGAGCTCCTACCATTGACTAGCCCATGGCCCTTTGCAATGTGGGGCTTGGACATAGTAGGACCACTTCCAACAGCACCCGGCAACAAGAAGTTCTTTCTCGCAGCAACAGACTACTTCACAAAGTGGGTGGAAGTAGAAGCATTGGCATCAATCAAGGAAAAAGATGTGAAGAAGTTCGTCTGGCAGAATATCATTACTCGGTTCGGCATACCTAAAGCCCTAATATCAGACAACGGCACTCAGTTTGATGGCAGAATCTTTAAAGGCTTTTGTGAAGAATACGAGATAGAGTTCTACAATTCTACACCGGCATATCCCCAAGCAAATGGCCAAGCAGAAGCATCAAACAAGGTTGTCTTGGATGGATTGAAGAAGAGGTTAGAAAAAGCAAATGGCAAGTGGGCTGAGGAACTACCTCATGTTCTGTGGGCTTACCGTACCACACCTCGGCGATCAACTGGAGAGACACCATTCTCTTTAGCCTATGGCATGGAGGTAGTAATCCCACTAGAAGTCAGCCTCCCGATAATTAGAAGCGAAAATTTTGATCCAAACTTGAATGGAGAAGCCATAGCATTGGAGCTCGACCTTGCCGAAGAAAGAAGAGAAAGAGCACTGGTTCACATTGCCTCATACCAACAAGAGTTATCCAAGAAATACAACAAAACAGTGCATTCAAGGCAATTCAAGATCGGAGATCGGGTACTGCGCAAAGTGATGGGAAACACCTTGGTACCAGGAGATGGCAAGTTAGGGCCTAATTGGGAAGGACCTTACAAAGTGGTCGGATTAGCTGGCAAAGGGGCATACCACTTAGAAGATGAGAACGGCAAAGCAATTCCCAGGCCATGGAACACTGCCAATCTCAAACTATTTTATTTTTAGCCTTTCTTCAGGATACTTGTAATTTTTCTTTTCCCCAATAAAACAAGTAGTTTTCTTTCAGCATAAGTGTTTTATTCTGTAAAAGTTGTTTTAGTGAGTTAGGGGCATTAAAAACATGGTTGGCTGGAAAAACCAACACCCTTCCTAAGCCCACCAGGATAAGGATCCAGGCTGCAGGACGTTTGGTCGGAATAACCAAACACTTTACTCTAGGTTGGCTGGAAAAACCAACTTAGAGGTTGGCTGGAAAAACCAACACCCTTTCTAAGCCCAGGATAAGGATCCAGGCTGCAGGACGTTTGGTCGGAATAACCAAACACTTTACTCTAGGTTGGCTAGAAAAACCAATCTAGAGGTTGGCTGGAAAAACCAACACCCTTCCTAAGCCCAGGATAAGGATCCAGGCTGCAGGACGTTTGGTCGGAATAACCAAACACTTTATTCTAAGATGGCAGGAATAACCAATTTAGAGGTTGGCTGGATTAAACCAACTCTTGGTACTCTTCAGCCGAGGTAAGGATCTCGGCTAAAGACTGGTTGGCTGGATTAAACCAACTCTTGGTAATCTTCAGCCGAGGTAAGTATCTCGGCTAAAGAGTGGTTGGCTGGATTAAACCAACTCTTGGTAATCTTCAGCCGAGGTAAAGATCTCAGCAAAAGAGTGGTTGGCAGGTATACTTATAGTTGCAATGTTAAGACCAGGATAAAGTATCTCGGCAAGAGAATGTTGTACCTCATCCAAGACTTCAGTTAGAAAGTAAAGTACAAGCATAGAGATCAACCGAAATAAGAGTTTGAACAAAAAAAGAAGACTTCATTGAAAATTCAAAGCAAGTACAAAGGGTGGGGCCTCAGCCCGGTTACAATCTGTGTCCAAAAGCAAAGAAAAGAAAATACAGAAATCAAGCAAAAAGAAGAGAAATGCAAAGTCAGGTAAACAGATCATCAAGATCAGCATCAAGTTCTACTCGCAGCCCGGTTTCAGTTGGAAGCTCGGTTTCGGTTGGGAGCACGGTTTCAGTTGGTAGTTCGACAGTCAGGTCTTCCACCGTTGGCTCCGCCCGAGCTGACTGATTGGCAGGTTCATTGACGACCGGGGTATCATTGGGCTCGGTTTCTTCATCGTCCGAAGCTTCGAGAAATTGTTGCTGAGTAGCAGCAGCATACTCCGCCAGTGAGCTCGGTATGAAATATTGAGGAGGATTGAAGACCTCGGTCTCAGGCCCATAACCGAGCTGCACCACAGCACCCCTCCACCTGCATTTAAAAAAGAGATCCTTTGTAGCTTCACACTGCTTAATGTATAGGGCTTCACCCTCTTTAAAGCCCCGGTCCTCTGTATCCTCCAGCTTCTTCTCAAGCTCTGTTATTTTGGCTTTCTTTTTTCCTTCGAGCTTGGCCAGCTCGCGCAGGTATTTATCTTTCATCGCGGTCAGGGCCCTTTGTTTATCAGCGTTAGCCGAGGTAACTAGTCCGATCAGACGGGTTACCTCGGCCTCTAGCTCGGCCGTTTTGGCTTCAGCTTCTGCCATGGCCTGCCTTGCTATTTTCCTAAGTTCCAACACTCGCTTATGAACGATGTGGTTTTTCTGTATGGCCTGCAAAAGGATGGTAAGACACTTTTTTCAATATAACCGAGGTGAAAGTTGGAAAAATTTCTTGAGAGAAAACGAAAGCAAAAGGGAAACTTACCAGCACCATCGATTTTGTGGACGAGCGAAGGGCCTTCAGCTCCGTCAGGTGGTCGTGGTGCCTCATGTTGGCTGGAAGGCAAACACCTTTAGCCAGGTTGAATGCCATCATGTGGTCTTTTTCTGCGACCACTGAGTCAGAATCCGTGATAGCACGGTTCTGAAAAGTGATTTGTGGAGCCCACTTGGAGGAGGTAGCTCGGTCAGAGCGCTCCAGTTCTGGGCTCGGTGGAGGGCTTGGAGGAGTTGTTTGTGGAACCACGGTTTCGTCTTCATCAACAAGGCGTGGCTCGGTTGTGGAAGTCCGAGCACGCTTGCTTGGCCACGATGACAAAGGCTGTTGGGTTGGCAGAGCTACCATGGTTTCTTGAGTTTGACCAGCTGGTGGTACTTCGGTCGGATTAGTTTCGGTCAGAAGAGCTCGCACGACTCTCTTCTTGGCCATCTCTTGTTCAGCAGTTAGAGGGACTAGATTGATCTGGGGCAAGGTTGGGTCCGGTTCAGGTGAAGCTTCCAACAAAAAATCAGTTACCTTGGTCTTTCGCTTGCCACTGTATCGATAGGTCGGCTGGAAATTCAGTAGCTCGGTCCAACTTTGGTTCGGATATCGCAGCGCGGCACGAAGGGTAGCTAGGTTGGGGTAGCTGTACTGTGACTTGAGGAAGTTCGAGTCTGCATAAAAAAAAAGGCAACTGTTAGTTCGGTTCAAGTATTGACAACCGAAGTAAAGAAATGCATGCAATGGAGCCGAGATAAACCTACCAACTACACCTTTGTTCCAATTTATTCTGTCACCAGGGATCTGGGCTTGTTGGTCCTCAAAATTCCCAGATACCCAGAAGAAATCGTCGTCGTTCACATCTTTATCCGGTGTATCTTTTATTATCTTTTCACGCCGGCGTTTTATTCTTAAATAATAGACCCATCCATCTTCGGCGGAGCCTATAGAATATTGGTGGAAGAGCTCGGCTAAGCCAAGGTTAAGACCAGCCCGGCGATTTAGCTCGGCAATGCCGTTTATTATGCGGTAAGAGTTGGTGGAAAGTTGGGTAGGGCAAAGGTTGGTCTGCCTAAGGAATTCACAGAGGAGAGGCTGTACAAGGAATCTTAGGCCGGTTTCTACGATGGAAAGGAGGGTAAAGGGAACAAAACCAGGTTTCCCCAAGGTGTGATATCTAGGTCGGCTAAGGTGAGGTGAACATCGTCAGGGATGTTATAATCCTTTCGGAATTCAGCCATACCACCAGGTGTGTTTACTAAAAGCTATACTTTCCCATTTATGGTTTAAGTGATGAATAAATTAAATCTGAGTTTTAGCTCGGTCGGAGAATAATGCTGAGTAGCTCAGTTGAGCGCTTAAAGGAGTGCCTGGGCAACCTAAGTCTGCAAAGTGAAAAAAGAAAAGTGTTAAGCACTGATCATTGGACCGTGCTACAAGAAACAAAGGCAAGATAAATGAAGTCCTAGCTCGGCTATGAGAATTGCTTCGTGTCTTAGCTCGGTTTGAGGGAGGGGTCTGTTAGCTCGGTTGGAGCAAGGCATTTGTTAGCCCGGTTGAGCCTCTAGGGGCAACGTTCTTAGTTCGGTCTAAACTAAGAAGGTTGGTGTAGCCCTAAGATTGTAGCTCAGTCATGGTTGGGGCTTTCGAGCCTGCTGTTGCGCAGACCTAGTACGGTTCGATAGCTCGGCTAGTTGACTAAAAATGAGGTTTTACTTGTTGAAACTACAAGTATAGCATGAAGAGTTAGTTCGGTTGGTTAGTCTGGCTAGTTTGACAGCAACTACAAACAACTTTTTAGTTCGGTTATATTGTGATTTTGGATCAAATACAGTGTTCTACAGATTGCTTATTGAAATACAAGTGGTTCTTATAAGGTTTTTCCCAGAAAAGGCAAGAAAAAGCAAAAATGTGTTTTGTAAAAAGTACATTAACAATATGCTATGGATTAAAACAAAGGTGAAAACAAGAAAAACATAACAGATTTGAGTAGCTTACCAAGTCAAGAGGAAGAGGCTAGAAGATGGGAGCAATGGCAGCAACTAAGAACAAGAGCTTTTTCAAAAGCAAAGTTGAGGAAAAATGGAAATGAGAAAGAGAGAAGGGGATGAATAGTGTGAGTTTGATTCAAAAAAGAACGAAAGGGTTTTGGTGAAAAGCCCCAAAAATTTGGGCGGGACTGTTCAAAAAACACGAGCTACGAAGACAGCCTGCCTTCAGCCAATGAGAGCATGCCACGTGTCCTTGGAATGAGAAGCAATTCAGTTGCTGTGATTGAGGAGACGTTTTGACCGGACAGGTAGAGCCCGGTGTGAATTTAGCTTGGCTGGAAAAGCTAAGGAGTTTTTAGCTCGGCTGGAAAGGCTTAAGAATTTAGCTCGGCCGTAAGGCTAAAACTTTTTAGCTCGGCTGGTAACAGGTAATCCCTATCATGCTGTGCAGATGGAATTAAGGGGCAATTGAGAGGGTAATTTATATGTATAAATTGGGCCGAGCTGGGTAATGGGCTGTTGTGGGCCGTAGTAAGAGAAGGCGGAGTAAAAGTGGCCTTGGCGTTAGCCCGGTCCCAGAAGGCCTTGTTGTTATCTCGGTTGCCACGGCCAGAATAGTTAGCCCGGTCGTAATCTTTAAACCGAGGTATGCTGAGCCTTCTTCGGGACTTTTGTTCTTGGTTAGCTCAGTCCAACTCTTCTACGGATAGCTCGGTCTTGGCATGCGAAGCTGAGGTAGAGGCAAGGAAAGGAAGAGCCCAGCTGGCAGTTAGCTCGGTCATACCAGCCAGTTTAGCATGGCAATGTTATCTCGGTCGTATGGTCATCTTACCGAGGTAAAACCATCTCACTTGATTTAAGCAGTGAGGGGGATGTTGAAGGAAAAGCATTATCTTTCAGGAGTGTGAATCCTATGAGGACTCTACATGAAGGAGTAAGAGTCCTACTTGGATTATGCCACGCGGAACTATCAATCATGTCCTCCTTGGTTGTCATCCAACGTGGCTATTATGATCAAAGTGTTTAAAGTGGTGGGGTATTGAATGGGTGTGTCCTAATTCCATTAGGAATCTTTTGTTGTGCAGTGAAGATTAGAAGGAAATACAGTAATTTGGGAAGTACTTCCATTCACAGATCTTTGGACAATCTGGGAAACCAAAAATAAACTTGTTTTTCAAGAATGCTCAACCTAATTGGGAATTTATTATGGAATTCATAAAAGCGAAGGTGGCACATTGGATGAAAACTAGAAACAATTTTAAGGATTACTCCATTAACGAGTTGGTCTTCAAGTTTCAACAAATCAGAGGTTATCAATCCTGACCTTTGGCTGCTATAGGTTGTTTCGTTGCTACTAATCCAGGAGGCCCTCACTCTTTCTATATGCATTTTTGTTAAACAAGCAGAGCTTGGGAGGCTCAGGAAGTTGTAGATTGATGTGTGGGTCAATTTTCAAACTTACTGTTTTAGTGGATTAATCTCTAGTTCTTGTTCCAGAGAAGTTTTCTCGGGTCATTCGTTTTGTTGTAGTACTGTTTGGTTTCAAAGGCTTGTCAGGTATGTTTGTCTTGTTGAGGTTAGTTTCTCACCAATCTCTAATGCTATGTTAGCACATGATTAGGCTTGATTTACTGTACTTGGTTAGTATTGATTAGTTTCGTTATGAACTGTGAACACTCACCTCCTTTGTTCATATATTATCTTAGAATATATCTTTGTACTTTGGAAAAATTATAAAAAAAAAGTCTCAGTGTTTGACTCGTGGAAGAAATCAAACGTTGAGTTTTTAATTTTTACCACTATCTATGAACCTTTATTTTAATAGATAAATTTATCAATTTATCCACCATAATTATCTGTACACATTGGGATGGTCATAGGTCAAATTTGGGGAGGGTCAATTTAGGGGTTGTTTGGGATGACCTAAATAAGTGTATTTTTTATCTTTTTATGAAAAGATGTGTAAAAAAGTAGAGAGGTGATGTGATAGAAAAAAGATAAAAAGATGTATTATTTAAAGTATGTCAAACTTGGCCTTAATTGGGGGTGCCAATTTAATTTTGTAAGTTGAAGAATAAAAATATTATTAAAAATTGTATATTGCGAATAATAATTTATACTTAATGAAAAGTATAACATATAAGATAAAAAATAAATGAGTAAAAATTAATATTAAGTATAATATTTTAGTATTTTAATTTTATTGGAATCAAAAAAAAATTAAATTATATATTATATACATATAAATATTTAAATAAATATAATTGGGACGAGGTAAGTTGAAATGGGCTAGGAAAAGCAAAATTCGTCTCCGTCCTACTTTCTCAACAGGATAGGGAAAATCTGTGTGGGACTGGGGATGCAAGAATGGAGCGAACGGGAGAAAATGATCATTTCTATATACACATATACATATACATATATAATATGGACTTTTCTTAAGTGTGCAATTGCACACCATGTGCCACTTACACAAAAAGTGTAAGTGTAAGGTGTAAGTATAAGTATAAGTATAAGTATAAGGTATAAGTGTAAGGTGTAAGGTGTAAGTGTAAGATGTAAGGTGTAAGTGGGTTGCATATGGTGTGCAACCTCAAAAAAGGTGTAAGTGTAAGGTTTAATTTTTCACAAAAGGTGTAAGTGTAAGGTGTAAGGTGTAAGGTGTAAGGTGTAAGTTGCACACCATAACCAAACCCATATAATATACATAGAGCATTCATCAATTTATCCAACGCTTTTCCCATTCACTGAAAGCATCGCACAGTTGAAGTATACTGTTGGCCCAATCAATCCAGCTTCACCTTTGGCCTGTTTATTTTAGAGGTAGAATTAAAAGGATTGATAGTGAAAAAATTAATAATAAAAAAATTATTAGTGAGTGAATTAAGTAAAATTATGTTTGTTAGTGGGAGATTGATAATAAGAAGATTAAGTAAAATTATATTTGTTTTGATAATAGTTATTAGTGCGAAAATTGTTAAATTATTACACTATAAAAGAAATATAAAATATTAAAACAAATAAAACTATATTTTTACTTAACAAAAAATACAAAAACATTAAATATTAATGTTCAAAAAAAAATACCTAACATGTAAAAAAAAAAAAAATACTAAGCTATAAGACTAACTTCTAATACCAACTCTTCCATCTCCATCACAATCCCCCTCTTCATGGCCCATCATAATCTGGAAGGCTATCTCAGGCCTCGTTTGGAAACAGGCTTTTTTTAGCAACTTTTTGACTTTTTAATTAAAATGTGATGTAAAAAAAATTAATAAGTTTGTGATGACTTTTTTACTTTTTAGGAAAAGATATGCAAAAAGTACAGAAAAAAAAAATCTTTAATTTTTCGGTATGAATTATTGACTTTTTAATTTTTTTTAATAACTTTTTGACTAAAAAAATCACCTGACAAACAAGTCCTCAATCTCCGCTCCATCTCCCACCACAACCCACAACCAGAGTCACCTATCCCTTTCTCCACTTCCGCAAGCATTGTTATCCTCTTTCCCTTGTCAATCCACCACCGTCTTCTCCACAACCTCACAACCACCTTATCTCCCACCATCTTCACTACCACACCCAGGTTTTCCACAAGTTTTCCTTTCTTTTCCTAACCCCACAGCCATAGCTACTAATTTTTCCTCTTCTTCAAGCAACGCAATGCCTCTTGGTTTCGTCCTGTATAAGAGGGTTCAAGAAAGTATTTGGAAAATTCGAAGATCTTTGAAGAACAACTTCGAAATCTCTAGAAGATAATGAGAGGCTTAGATTCTTCAATAGTCTCAACTCAAGAACACAAGAGTAAAGGAGATGATGGAGATAAGAGATTGGGTGAAGAAGAAGGCAAAATGGCTAGAGAGAGAATAATGGCAAGGCTCTCCCATGGATCTCCCACTTTCACTCTCAAGATTGATAATGGAGAAGGGAAATTAGTTCTTTCCCAAAAGTTAAATCTCCAAAATCCATCCCTTATAAAGCTATGGGTGGGTGCTATTTATAGGCACCTCATGATGTAGGATGGAGCCCATGATGTGCAAGGCACATGGGAAATATTCTCTCTAACCACTTTGTCCGAGGAGGTGACCTCTCCGAGGATGAGAAAAACCCCGAAGAGGAGATCAACCCCTCGACGAACCCTTCTTCTTAGCCACACCTAACCAATGATCCCCAATCATCCCAAAAGGTCAGGGGTAGTCCTAGAGGACGTCCTGCCGCATAAGGGTCAGGGGTAGTTCAAGAGAATGTCCTGCCGCAAATATTGCCGAGTCTCAGGGACCCCCTAGATCGTGCCACCTCGACCCGGGTATAGGCTAGTTTAACCGAAGAGTGAATTTATCTCCACTCACCGTCCTCGGGATCGGGTCCTTTGTTCGAACTCCATTACGCCAATGGTTCTGGTGCGTAGATCCCGGAAAGCTCCGAGCCCGCAAGTGTTCTGAGACTCATTAACGGAGCGACTTCTAGATTGCGTCTGAATCCGTTCGAAGCCAAGTGCTTCGGACCTCTAGGTTTGTGGATCCGAACCCTTTCGAGTCCGAGTGCCTCGGATCTCTAGGCTTGCTTAATACCCTTTCGAGTCCGGGCCCGAGTAAGTCTCTAAGTTCGTGGATCCGAACCCTTCCGAGTCCGAGTGCCTCGGATCTCTAGGCTTGCTTAATACCCTTTCGAGTCCGGGTCTGAGTAAGTCTCTAGGTTCGTGGATCCGAACCCTTTCGAGGCTTAGAGCCATTCAACCCGTTTGACGGCGATAAATCCGGGCCCACCAATCTTGGACTTGCGATAAATTCGGGCCCACTAATCTTGGGCTATTGGGCCTAAATAATTTAGTGGGCTCAAATTAGCCCCTCTTACATTTGCCCCTTGCGTGTATGAGAAATTGTAATTTTCTCGGACATGCATAATTTCACCTTGTCAGCCATGCTTCGCATTACATCTTCGAGAATATTTGGTCTTTACAGAGTCCATGAATAAAGCTAAGGGCTCACCGTAATTTACAGATAAAATCGACAAGTAACATTTAAAAATAATAATAATAATAAATAAATAAATAACTTCTCTTTTTTTTTTCCTTTTTTGTTTTGCATTTTTTTTTTTTGAACTTTTTTTTTTGAGAATAAACAAATCAGAAAGCTGACCCCTTTTTTTTTTTACAATATATAAACATATTGCTTTTTTAGACATTCTCTCTCTAGAAACTTCAAACCCAAAAAATAATTTTTCCATTGGAAAACAAACAGGTCCTATATCATGATGACCCATGTGATTTCTCTCTCTACAAAAGTGGAAACCCACTTTTTTCTTTCTTCAAATTGGAAAACCGTGAACTGGGCCGTTATATATATATATATATATATACAGAATATTTGAGAGGATATACCATGTATCACACCCCTTTTTTTATTCTATTTAAAGAAAAGGATAGTAACCCTAATCAATGTAGCCTCTCTTTTATTTTCTTGCACAGCCATTTCGGCACTCTCTCTCACTAAACAGAGAGATCAAGCATCTTTCTTCTTCCTCAAAACTGGCCCAGCTTTATTCTTCTTCAATCGGAGCCCGCGGCTGCCAAACCCAAAGGCCACCTTGCCTAGCTTGTTTTGTGACTACTGAAGGCCACCGACTCCTGCACATTGGCTGTGGCTACTCCAAGTGCTGCCACCGATCTGCTTCAACTCCTATTGCTGCGGCTCCATTATAGCACAGGCATACTGAGCTCAGTTTTTTGCTCCCATAGCCACCGAAGATCACCACTGCTTGCATGCCGCTTGTCGTCCTAGCCCAGGCACCGCCATCGGCCTACGAGAGAGTCGCTCACTGCACTGTCCTGCGCGCGACTCAAGCTGCTGCTTCTGGCTTCGCTCGTCCAACGCCGACCACGCACGTTTGCCCACTCAATGCCGTGTGTGGTCTTGCCTAGCATCCTTCTCGCCCGCTACTTGTGCCACCGCCGACGTACTGTCTTCAATTGTGATCTAGCCAATGCCGACCATGCCGCCCTCTCAACACGGCATCGGTCATCGGCCCATCCTCTTTGTGTTGCTATTTCAGATTAACAAGTGTTTGCTGAAACCCTCTTCTCAGCCCAACGACGCATCCCCTCAGAGCTTTGGGGGCGTCTGATTTCGGTTTACTCCACCGAATAGCACCACCACTGGTTCAGACGCGACGGAGCAGCACTGTCCAACCTTCCTAGCGTCGTGCAACACTCCGACGACCCTTGCGAGAGCAGCTCCGACCCTGCCTTGCATACACGACTGCCCAGCTTGCGTGACCTGTACACCTTTTCATCCTGCTCTTGAGACATCACCACTGCTGCAACTTTGCTTTTGGCCTTGACTGCCCAGCAATTTGCCTTCGTCTTCGGCTGTTCAGCGCGAACCACACGTCGTCCACTCAACGCGATATGTGTGGTTTTGCCTAACACCATCCAGCTCGCTGTTGGTTGGCCTGTCCTTCACGCTTGATGCCTTGCGCCGAGACCAAACCAGCCTACCATCGGCCTCTTTTTGCTGAAACTCTTCCTCCGGCCTCGACGGTCCAGTGCCAACCACACACGTCGCCCGTTCAACGCGTCGTGTGTGGTCTTGCCTAACGCTGTTCGGCTCGTCGTTGGTGTGCCCTCCTGGCTTAGCAACATTTTTCAAAGCTCCGAATACATAGATCTTGGCCTTGCTTTACACTCGCTGGTTCCAGCAGTGATTAATCAACGCCAACCATATGGCTGACTCAGCACAGTGTCGGTCTGCCTATCTCCTTTCTCGCCCACTGTTTCGTCCGCCATTCTTGACCTATGCCACTTTTGGTCTTGATTCTCTTCATTGCTTCTATAAGAGTGTGAGTAAGTATTTTGAAATTCTTCTATAAATTTGTGGGTAAGCATTTTTTTTTGAAACTTCTGAACTTGAGATAACCCCCATTCTTATTGAATCTTGATTTGAATGAGAAACATAATCCTAAAATTCATGTTTTGGAGCTTGACCTTGTATTGATAAATCTGACATAGATAGAGTATTAATGTGGCAAATGAGGAATTGGTGTTGCTACTGAAAATTTTGTTAGACTTGCTCGTCTTGAAATTTGTAGAGTAAATAAATGTTGTTGCAAAAGAAATCCGAGGAAATAAGTCTCCCATATTGTATATAAATCTTCTTGTCGGATAATTGATTGTTGTTGCTCCGAGAATAGTGAAACTCGATATTGAGCTTTATATACTTGATGAATGAATTCCTGATATCCATATTCGGTGAATGTTTCGCTTGGAAGAATAAACTAATGTAACAGAGAATAAGACCATATATTGATGTGTGCTGATTTTGTGGACACTCAGAGGAAATAAAATGTTGATGCCGAAATTTTGTTTGAACATTGTTGCTTTACGTCAGCTTGAGAGGAACCGGCCCGAAGAGACAAAATCTTGATTGTTGCATTTTCATGAACTTACTCGGAGGAGTAGAATTATTGTAACATAAGTTGCTCGTTACTATTGTTGATGTCGCCTCTATTTCGAGAACAATCATAATCTGAACTCGATATTGTTTATCTCATTTGTCGGTTTTGCTATTTCAGGCAAATGAATTCTTGATTGAAATCCACGACCTCGGGGCCCTTAGAGCCCGCACTAATGAGAGCAAGGGTTGTTCCTCGGAAGTCCGAACAGAAGCAAGACTGTCCCTCGGGAGTCCGAAAGTATCACACACCCTACTTTTGCAAGAAAGATTCCTCTGGAAGATAACCGAGTCTACCAAGCTTGCACCAACAGAAGTAAAGATTGTCTCTCAGAAGTCCGAGCAGAAGCAAGGCTGTCCCTCAGAAGTTCAAGCGGAAACAAGGCTGTCCTTCAGAAGTCCGAGCAGAAACAAGGCTGTCCCTCAGAAGTTCGAGCGGAAACAAGGCTCTCCCTCAGAAGTCCGAGCAAAAAACAGGCTGTCCTTCAGAAGTCCGAGTAGATGCGCACTTCTACTTCGGCAACTAATGGAAGCAAAGGCTATCCCTCAGGAGTTCGAGTAAGAGTCCACTCTACTTTGAAGAAAGATCCTCGGAGCTCATATTGATGAAAGCAAAGGCTGTTCTTCAGACCTGCACTAATGAGAGCAAGAGTTGTCCCTCAGAAGTCCGAATAGTAACACACACCCTACTTCAACAAGAAAGACCCTCGAAGCTTGCACTGATGAAAGTAAGGGCTCTTCTTCGGAAGTTCGAGTGGGAGTACACACTCTGCTTCAACAAGAAAGACCCTCAAAGCTTGCACTGATGGAAGTAAGGGCTCTTCTTCGGAAGTTTGAGTGGGAGCACACACTCTGCTTCAACAAGAAAGACCCTCGAAGCTTGCATTGATGGAAGCAATGGCTGCTCTTCGGAGGTCCGAATGGAAGTACACTTCTACTGTGTCAAGAAAACTCCCTTCAGGTTGGTAACTGAGTCTACTATTCATCTTTCTTCTTTGAGGGGCAACAAAAATTGAAAACTGTTTCAAGCAACATAACACAATGAAGATATACACTGTAGAGAAAATAACTTCTAATGGAGATACATAATATGGAGGAAATAAATTTCTTCATGACATAAGAAAGATAGAACTTCTTGGATAATGCAGTAAATCTAAATTGTAAATGTCATAGATAGACTTCTTCTGCGGAATGTTGACATTTGCCCCTAGAGTTGCAAGATCATTTGGAAAGCTTTCACCAGTTGCTCGGGTTGTGGCCATCATGCACCATCATAGCCATGTCTTCTAAGATATCCTGGGGCTCCTGTTCTCTGAACTCTATCCCATGTGCTTCGACTTTCTTTCTAAAGATCTTTTTAAGCATCCGATACTTTTCTGTAGGATGTCCAAGTGATCGGTGGAAAACACAATAATTAGGACCCTCGCGGTCCTTCTTCGGCAAAAGCTCTTCGACATGAGGCAACTTTAGTTCTCCGTCTGCCACCCATTCTTTAACTAAGGCCTTCACCTCCTCAACACTACACGGAAAAAGAGTGTCATCTTCGCAGTATTTTCTCTTCTAACCTCTGAATTCCTCCCCCTGCGACTTTCGGGTAGAAGACGCGGAAGCCGTAGTGACAGAAGATCCTCGGGATGACTTGAAGCTGGTTTTATAACTAGTCTCGAACCCGATCTCCTGAGATTGAGGTATGTTGATGTTCCGAGATGCTTCAATTAGTGCCGAGAATGTGGGTAGCTTGTGATTAACAAGAAACATCTTGTACCCATTCAATGCCCCTTCAACACAGATTTGGACCAAGTAGCTTTCTTCCACAGCCTCATGACAGTCCACGGCTTTGTCTTGGAACCTCTTCACATATTCGAGAATGTCTTCACTCTCCTGCTGCTTTTCCTTACACAGGGTAAGTGTGGTCACTTTCTCGGCCACTTGAAAGAATTTGACATGGAATTTGTTGACCATCTCCTCCCAACTTCAAACAGAGTTTGGGGCCAAGTAGACGTACCAACTATATGCTCGGTTGGTGAGGGACTTGGAGAATTCTCTCAGCCGGAGGGCATGGTTTGAACCATGAATACCCAGAGTCTCGATGAACCGCACAACATGTTCTCGAGCATTTCCTTGCTTGCCATCGAATTTGATGAACTTTGGCACCGTGTACCCCTCCGGGTATGGATAACTCAACATCTCGATAGGGTAAGGCGGCTTGACATCCGGATCAGGCAAAGAGGGTAAAATCATACCTAAGTTCCCGAGCCGAGGCAACTTTGGTGATGACGGACACGTGGCCTTAGGCAAACGAGTCAGGGTTTCCTAAATTTCCCCAAAAATAAAATATTTAGGTGGCGACTCTGTATCTGGCAAAGCAGTCCATGTTTGGCACTTCTTTCAAAAAATCTGTTTTCTCAAAACGATTTGCCGGATTTGGACTCTTTGGTTCAGATTAAGAACCGTAACACAAATCGAGTCCGAGCTGTAGTGAGGTCCCCCGAGGGCTTGTCTACAGTTTCTGGCGACTCTGCTGGGGATTTAGAGAACTTGACTCGAACTCATGATATCTGGTTTTGACTACACTTGTGTGTTTCTTTGCATTGCATTTGCATTGGTGCGCCTAGAACACTGTGTTTGCCATCTGCTATTCCTGAACGGTTTGCCGGAGGCTTGTCTTGTCAAGGCATGACCATAAGGCTGACCGGTTATGGGCTCTGCCAGTATGGGAACACAAACCCTGATTTTACCGGGGCACCCCTTTTGACCATTCGACCTAGTGCATATTCGGATCCATAGTGACCATTCCAAACTAGGACAGGTTGCTTACCCGATAGGTTGTTTGAAACCGCTGCGTGCGTAGTGAAACCCTAGCTCCTGACAAAATAGGACAGGGAAACCCTACCCCAACATAGGGGTGTTTTGGCTCTCACTTGCTTGTTATGTGCTTTAGAGTGCGTCTCTACAGGAATGCATGTATCAGTTTGCAAGTTTGAGTATCAGGCCTGTGGGCATCACAATCAGTATTTGGGGAATCAGTTTTACTAGAGGGTATCAGTCTGCAGGAAGAATTTTGGGGCAGAATTCAGTAGAGGGCACAGTCATCCTGTTATGCTCATATCTGTTTTGGCGAAGTTGGGCTGAGATGCTGCATGTTTTCTCTTTTGCTAGATAGTCCTGGAACTATAGCTTCAGAAGGCTCCGATATCCCCCGAGGTTCATCGGACTTGTGCTGATAGACTTTGTCAGGTCAGAGATTCAGTTCAAGGGGAATCAGTGTTCCTTTGCCAGAGGCAGGGTAAAAGGGCCAGTCAGGCACAGATCACCAGTTCAGCAGTTACCAGATCAGTGGCCCTTATCCACCCTACCAGTGAACAGTCAGGCTGAGGTCTCAGTTTCTACTGCAGGGATAGATATACCAGACAGTCAGATGGATCAGCAGAACACATCAGGGATGGAGGCAATGATGCGTCAAATGCAAGAAAGTATGAAGCTCATGCAGGAGGACGCTGTCCGCCAAGCGGAATTTTCCAAGCAGCAGGCTGCAATCATGGCTCAGCAAGCCGAGCTCATCACTAGGTTGTAACAGTAGAACGGAGCATCTGCTTCGCATCAAGCTCCTCCACCACCAGGGGTTCAGACACCCGGGGAAACACCCAATGTCCAGGAAGGTACGGACATTCCGATAGGGCCGGCTCCGCCCTCAATTTTACCCCAGCTGTCCAAAACACCTACCAATCTACCGGACTCTCCCTTCGAGTTCGAGGTCGACCCTACAGCATTGAAGTTGAGCAAGCTTGAAAAGTTGTTCAAGAAATCCCAGGGGGTAAAGTCCATCCCGGACATTGAGGACGGGTACACCGACGCAGCTGTAACTCTGCCGGACAGGTTTAAGATGCCTTACATCGACCGTTTTGACGGGTCAGGAGATCCCATGGTCCACCTAAGTTTGTTTTCAGATGTTCTGCGCCCGATGGGCTTGACAAGATTACAGAAGCTCTCCCTTTTTGGCAGGACCCTGTCGGGTATTGTGGCCATCTGGTACGCCAAATTGGAGGATTCAGTGAAACGAAGCTGGGAGGAGATGGCCGAGACCTTCGTCACACAATATTCATACAATACCCAAATTGAGATTACGACCCGTGATCTTGAGACGATGAGGCAGGAGCCTAAGGAGAGCTTCTCAGAATTCGTGGCCCGCTGGAGGGCCAAGGCCTCAATGATGACCATTAGGCCAACGGATAAGGATCAGATATGGATGGTTGTACGCAACCTCCAGCCCAAACTAATGCAGAAAATGATCGTGCTCCCCTTCCCTACCTTTTCTGATTTGCATGAGATGGGGGTACAAATTGAGGATGCTATGAAACAGGGCTTGATTGACAGTGACAGGGAGCAACCCAGGAGGACCTTCAACCGCAACGCAAATACAGGCGTAAGCAGTGCTGAAAATGCCAGAGCTTCAGACGTGGGCATGGTTACCACCACCACACAAAAAACAGCCACCTCATTCACCGGTGCGTCCGGAGCTAGCTCGCAAATAGCCAAAAACCCACCTCAGAGCCAAAGGGTGTTTACTCCACTATACATGCCCCTATCCAAAGCTCTGGGGGTTTTGATCAAGAAAGGGCATCTGAAGCCCCTGGAGCTGCAGCCACTACCAAAGAACCTCCCTCTCTCACACAACTCAGCCGACTACTGTGCCTTCCATCAGCGAGCTGGCCATGACACTGACATGTGCTTTCGTCTTCGCCACGAAATACAAGATCTGATCGACAACAGAGTCATCTCCGCACCAGGTCCTGCAAAGTCTATCGGCACTTGATTAGTGAACTTCTGGGGGATAATGTGATGTGATCGGGGGATGAACCACCTGCGGGTGGCACTCAGTTAACTCCAGACGTGGGAATGGCACACACCATTTTGAGCATTTGGCCAATGCTACATTCTGACTTGGGTATTGGGTTAGTCTTGTTGTTTTGTTTTTGAGTCTGTTTGAGTCAGTCTCTTTTGTTTTGGGTCTGTCTTGTTGTATCGAGTCAGTCCTGTTGTACAGGAGTCGGGTGATTCCGGGGGGGGTGTTACCTTGGGCGTCACCATTTTGTTTTATGTTCGCCTTTTCATTTTGTTTTGAGTCTGTTTCTGCCAGGGAGCCAGTAATGCCAACAGATTTGAATGAACAGCAGTGATTTTCACATTCTTGTGCTCACTTCTACTTATAACAGTTGTGCCAGAAGTTTGAATGAAATGGCAGTGCTTTTTCGCCTACTTTTCTGTGCCTTGAAGTCATTGCATTGACCTAAGTTTTTTTTTTTAAACCTTTTGAACACTGCGGTGAAAACGAAGAGGAAGGAATTCCTCGGGTTTTGCAAAAATTTGATCAACTGAGAGGAAGAGAGGCGTGCTAAGCCCTTAATGAATGAAAACATGCTTGTTAGTGTAAGTACTGAGAAGGACCCTAGCTTTGATCCAGATTGGTTCTACACTGTCTTCAGCGCGAGCGATTTGTCGCTTTCTTAAAAACTTTCAAAAACAAAATGTTTTGCGCGGTCCTGCGATGACCTGTGTGGAATCGCTCTTGAGATTGTGCAGCCTAGGATCGCTCTCAGCCTCGAGACTCAACCCCTTTGCTTCCAAACCTTGAACTTGAATTCAGAATGTTCAACGGTCAACTACAATGTGAGGCCTGTGTGGCCAGATTCGAAGCAGCTCGCGACCTAGGGGCAGAAAAATGTCAGATGTGCTCGAAGAGCCGAAGATGGATCATCCTGCAAATCAATAAAGACTGGCAAGAATGCCAAATCCCAGAGGGAGGAAGAAGAAAGTATTGCTGAAGAAAAACTGAGTTCCGATCCACAACACCAGGGGCAAATTCAGCCCCCATTGGATAGACTCCTGCATCATCAACGAACAGCAGCCATTCTCTTGGATTCAGATGACTTCAGGATCTCAAAACCATTCAACATGGACCAAGCTACACAAGAAAAAGAACAAAAAAAAAGAAAAAGAAAAAAGAAAAAAAAAAGAAGAAAAAGAAATGAAATGAGAAAAATGAAGAAAAGTTAGAAAAAAAATAAAATAAAAGAGAAGAAAGAAAGAAGAACAAAGCTCGCAAGGTCGAAAACCCGCGACAGGCGCCTTGGCAAAAGTTAGAGCCTAAAAAGGAGAGGTTAATACCCGAGTGTACCTCAACCCCGAACTACGTAAGGCTTGATTCCCATCTTTGGGATACGTAGGCAACTTCATTCTGAAGTCCAGCCGCAAAACACTTCAAATTCGATTATGTCCATGTGATGGTTCTGGTCTTTGTCTTCACTGTATCCGAGGGTTTGGTTATGTTCATCACTCTGAGGACTGCCTACAATGCGCTGCGGTGCCATCCAAACAAGGGGCAACTTTCCGTTGCCATTCAATGCGCCGCGGTGCCGTTCAAACAAGGGGCAACTTTCCGTTGCCATGCAGCTCTCTTCAAGCACGGGGCAGTTTTCCTTTAAATCCGAGGTTGTGCATCTCAGGAGTAGGTTTCACGCTCGTTGAGCAAGTGGCCGTTTGCAAAAATAGTTTTTGAGAATTTTTACTGAGGTTGACTAATTTTCTCGAAAATTGTTCCATCTTTTCCAAAACTGGACCATTTCTTGGACTCAAAAAAGGAAAATTTTCAGTACTCATAGCCTGACTTGCATGATTTCAAATCAAAAATTGAACAAGCATGTTAATCTAACTCTCATGTCGGTCAAAATTACTTTAGCAAAAGCTCAAAAAAAATAAAAAATGGTCAAAATGATGAACTAGGGGCACAGTCGAGTCAGGTGTTCTGTCTTTTCCCCGTAGCCAATGCATTTGCCAGAAAGGGCACCATACTTGCCAAGAAGGGCGCTCTACCTGCCAGAAAGGGCACAGCTGAAGCTGTCAGTAAAGGGCTGAAAGCTCTCTCACCCTCCAAGCAACGAGGTATCAAGCCAAATGCGAAGCACGAACTGGAATGGGGCAAAATATTCCACTCCATCACTTGGACAGATCTTATCACGTCCAAACTCCCCAGCAAAGCATCATCAACTGTTGTTAGCTGCAGTTTTGCTACACACCCAGTTGTAGCGCAACCCTTCTATGGGAGGAATTCACTAGCTGTAAGCGGAAGAAAGAGAATCTAGCAGCATGCTAGGGGCAAGAGCCCGCAACTTCCTGTTTATCCATTAACCACCCAGGGGAGGGATTGAAAAATGAGAGATTGAAGAATAGAGAGATGTGCGATGAGAGAAAAAGTGAGAAAAGGGCTTTTTCAGAAAACAAGAGATTGAGTGCCAGAGTGATGTGAGAATCACAAATGAGAAAGGGTGGGAAACACTACCCAAGGAAACAGGCTCCCTGTGCACGTCTGAGTGTCGTGTCTTTTTGTTTTATCTCGATTCTTGTTTTGAGTCGTTTCGAGTGTTACTCGATGTGTCTAGGTTGTTTACCTTTTGTTTTCTGTTGTTGAGTCGTAGTGCGCTGTGTGCAGTCGTAGGCTTAATACCTGGTCGAAAACTCATCTCTCAATTTCAAAAATAAAATCGTTTTGTGCTCCGAGTGCCGTGCCGTTCTCCACATTTGTGCAAAACAGAATTTGTTCTTTCATAAAACCGCAGGGTTCAACCCAGGTCATATGAGAACAGTAGAACCAGGACCTATCTGAAGCTATAATGGTTCCGGACTGCAAAGCAAAAGCAAAAGAGGAAAATGTCGGGCATCTGAGTTTGTTCCGACTTCAGTAAGCTCCGAGATCGCATTCCGTATGCACTTCGTCAGGCCTTGTCAATGCTCCGAAGTATGAGTGTGCCTCTACCTCAAGCTCAAGATCGAGTCTGCTTCAAGCCAGAATGGCGATCAGAAGTGCTCTCCTCGAGTACCGTTCCCTGCCAGAGGCATCTTGGCTGTGTTTGCAATGAGTTCCTAGGAGACCAACTGCGACGGTGGAAACTAGAGTTCGGACGGCTATTGCCTAGAACGCAAAGGTTCGGGATTTCCGAGACTAAAGTCTGGTTTAAATACCCAGGGGTCTATCCTCGGCTTGAAATCTGTATGGCAGCCCCATAGATTGAGATAGCATGTGAATGCGCCTCGATTCTGGATACTGAATCAACCTAGTCTGTCACCCCGTTGGAGAATAGGGAAAGTTGTGAACATGGCCAGGAAGGAAAGGTAGTAACTGCGGTTTGGAAGTACAATCAAGAAAGTGCAAGAAGAACCCACTCTTTTCAGCTCAAAATGTTTCTGCGGAATTTTCAAATCATGTCTTCGATGTGTAGCTCATCGTCAGTTCGGCGTGCACGAGGTGTATCCTTTTTGGAATGAATCGTGACCCCTCCGAGAGGTACATCGGAGGTTGCGTTTGGAATTTGGTCTCCTTAAGGCTTGTATTTCCTTATTCGGTATTTTTGTTTCAAACGGGCGTTGTCACGTGCATTCCTTTAGCATTGTTATGCTCATTCGTTGCATTGTTATGCACATCCATCTAGCATTGTTATGCTCATTACTTGCATTGTTATGCACATCTATCTAGCATTGTTATGCTCATTCGTTGCATTGTTATGCACATCTATCTAGCATTGTTATGCTCATTACTTGCATTGTTATGCACATCTATCTAGCATTGTTATGCTCATTACTTGCATCGTTATGCACATCTATCTAGCATTGTTATGCTCATTACTTGCATTGTTATGCACATCTATCTAGCATTGTTATGCTCATTCGTTGCATTGTTATGCACATCTGTCTAGCATTGTTATGCTCATTACTTGGATTGTTATGCACACTTCACCTGCATTGTTATGCACCTTTTCACTTGCAATTGTCGTCTTTTCTCCTCTCGCATGCGGTGCGTTAGGACATCTTCGGTTTTGAACATTTGGATGAGTTCCGGTCTTTGTTTACCTTTCCTCTCTTGCGTGTGATATGCTGAGAGGTTTTCTCTTGCGTGTGATACGCTGAGAAATATACCTTTCCTCTCTTGCGTGTGATATGCTGAGAGGTTTTTCTCCTGCGTGTGATACGTTGAGAAATATACCTTTCCTCTCTTGCGTGTGATATGCTGAGAGGTTTTTCTCCTGCGTGTGATACGTTGAGAAATATACCTTTCCTCTCTTGCGTGTGATACACTAAGAGGTTTTTCTCTTGCGTGTGATACGTTGAGAAATATACCTTTCTTCTCTTGCGTGTGATACGCTGAGAAATTTGCCTTTCCTCTCTTGCGTGTGATATGCTGAGAGGTTCACCTTTCTTCTCTTGCGTGTGATACGCTGAGAAATTTGCCTTTCCTCTCTTGCGTGTGATATGCTGAGAGGTTCACCTTTCTTCTCTTGCGTGTGATACGCCGAGAAATTTGCCTTTCCTCTCTTGCGTGTGATATGCTGAGAGGTTCACTTTTCTTCTCTTGCGTGTGATACGCTGAGAAATTTGCCTTTCCTCTCTTGCGTGTGATATGCTGAGAGGTTCACCTTTCTTCTCTTGCGTGTGATACGCTGAGAAATTCGCCTTTCCTCTCTTGCGTGTGATATGCTGAGAGGTTCACTTTCCTTCTTATGCGTGTGATACGCTGAGAAATTTACCTTTCCTCTCTTGCGTGTGATATGCTGAGAGGTTCACCTTTCTTCTCTCGCGTGTGATACGTTGAGAAATTTACCTTTCTTCTCTTGCGTGTGATACGCTGAGAAATTCACCTTTCTTCTTATGCGTGTGATACGCTGAGAAATTTACCTTTCTTCTCTTGCGTGTGATACGCTGAGAAAGTTACCTTTCCTCTCTTGCGTGTGATACGCTGAGAGATTTACCTTCTTCCTCTCTTGTGTGTGATACGTAGAGAGATGTTGTGTGTGAGACTCCGGGTACTCTCGGTAGTCGCTTTTAGCCTTCTCTGCGTGAGACGCAATGAGAATTGCATAATTTTTACATCCTTTCTGCATGAAATGTAGTTAGATTTATATTCACTTGCTTAAAACTGTTGCATGATATGCTTCATTATAGCTTTCTTTGCATGATCATAAGTTATGTTCGGCTTCTTGCATTGTCATTTGCATTTTGCCCCTGCCTGCGGGCATGCCTGCAGGCACATCTTTGTCTATCTTGTCTGCTTTGTCTAAGTCTTCGGCCTTGTCAAAAATGGGTCGTCTCTGGGCTTTGACATTCACGCCCGTCATTCTTATGACTTTCGAGTTCTGTCAAAGAGGGGCAACTGTAGACACCCCATTTTTGACCGACCTTAAGACTCAAACGTCACCGATTGAGCGCTTGGTGATGTTGCATGTTGTGCTCGTTCTGAGGTTGCGGAGTCCTAGCTGCGAGCCTTGCCTCCGGACTTCCAGACTCTTTTGTGTTTTGCCTCGGTTTGCGAACCAGGCTCTATTTTCTCTGTTTTCTCTTCCCGAAGGGAGGGAGAGGTCTCGTAGATCATCTTTCAGTGGCCGTAGGCTACGTTTCGTGGTCGTAGGCCATTTTTCCCGTTTGGAGCCCGGTTTCCGGATTTTTCGGAGCCGTCGGCCGTGTGCCTCGGTTCGGGACCGCTTAACCACCTCCGTTTGCTCCGTTTTTTTGGCACATACCTTATTTCCTCCCTTTTGAGGGACACTGTGGTCCGAGAGACCGACTTCGTGGTCGAACACCACTCCTGGTGCCTAACAGTCAGTTTTCGGGGCCCCGGGCTGCGCGTTTTGGCCCCCGAGCCTTGCTTGCAAGCATTGTTGGGCTCCGACCCAAACTAGAAATAGTCATATTTTTGAGCTCCTTTTCATGTTTGATTAAGGATCTTTTGCTATTTGAAGCTCCCTTTTTACACTTTGTGTTTAAACCCTCTTTTAGGCCTATTTTTGCACGGTATTTTAGGCTTACTTGTGGGCTGTTTTGGACTTGGTCATAAACTACAAAATGTCTTGTTTTGAGCCCCTCTTCAACTTTGTTGAAGGGCTCTCGTCGTTTTGAGACCAGCAGCTACCACTTGCCTCTTTATCTCACTTTTTGGCCATTTTGGGGAGAAATTTGAATTTCATTTCCCCCCCATTTTTCCCCCTCTTTTCCACCCTCTTGTGTCTATATAACAGACCCCCCAGCTGTGTTTTAAGGGTTAGAACATTTTGGTGGAGCTCTCACATTAAATCTCTCTCTCTCTACATTCTAACCATCAAAACCCTTTGATTCTTACACCACTTTTACACACCAACTCATAGCACAAGACCTCCATCCTCCATTCCAGAACTTTGGGACTCTTTTGAAGAGGTTGAAAGCTCAGATTTTTGGACCAAGAGTTGATGAAAGACTAGTCTTCAAGGGTGAGTCTCATTTTCCCTCTTTTTGCTCTTTTCTTGGTCTATATTTTAGCTCCTTATGCTTGCATATTTGGGCTCCGACCCTAACTGGAGATAGGCTTTTTTTGAGCTATTTTTCATGTTTCATTAAGGGCCTCTCACTGTTTGAGGCTTCCTTTTTGCACTTACTTCATTATCTCTTTTGTATGCCTATTTCTTGTGTAGTATTTTTGGCCTATGTATAAACTGTTTTGAGCTCTGTTGTAAACTGTAAAGTTGCTTATTTTGAGCCCTTCTTCAACATTGTTGAAGGGCTCATCACTGTTTGGGGCCTCCATGTGTCACTTGCCATTGTATCCACTTTTGGCCCCATTTTTGCATGATTTGTTAGCCCCTTGTGCTTCTGTTTTTGGACTCTGGTCCGAACTGAAAAGGGTCCTATTTTGACCCCCTCTTCATGTTTCATTAAGGGTCTTCTACTGTTTGAGGCATCTTTTTATACTTTGTGTTATAGCCCTCTTTTTGGCCTTATTTGCATAGTGTTTTGAGCATACTTGTACACTGTTTTGGTTTGATCATAAACTGTAAAAGTCATATTTTAGGTCCCTCTTCAACTTTGTTGAAGGACCTTCATCTGTTTGGGCCAGCATGCATCACTTACTTCTTTGTCCTCCTTTAGGCCCATTTTTTGCATGAGAGTTTTTCCATTTTGTGTCTGTTTTTGTGGTTTGTGGTAAACTGTAAAACATCATATTTTGGGCCCCTCTTCAACATTGTAGAAGGGCCCTTCTCTGTTTAGGGTCAGCAGCTTGCACTTGCTTCATTATCTTGCTTTGGGGCCATTTTTGCATGCTAGTTTAGCCCCATTTGTGTTCACTGTTTGGCCTTGCTTAAAACTGTAAATATGCTTTTTTTTGGGGCTTCCTTGATTCTGTCTTACACTTCATGTTCAAATAATGCATGCATTGCATAGCTATAGGTCATTTCGTATGCCTAATTTCATGTTTCGGGACTCGTTCCATGCATCGGGTGTTGTTTTGCCATCTTTCGGGGCTGTTTTGCATCACTTATTGCCTCTGAAATTTGCATGATAGTATGCCATATTCCATGCTTTGCCATGTCATGTTAGAGTGGCATTCGTGCCCTAGGGTCGGTCCTCGGTTTGCGTGCACGTGTGCACGCATTTCGAGTGTCTCATTTTCATCTAATGGCCTCTTATGTGAGTGTGGCTGAGGTCCACTTGTGTTAGTGTAAGTCCATATGCATTGTGTATGCCATTTCATTCCATAGCGTTGTGTATGCTAGGTTGTATGTTAGCGCATTGTGTATGCCATGTTACCTCGTGCATCGTGTATGCCATTTCATAGCATGTTGCATGTTAGGTTGTATCTTAGTTGCATTTCATGCATGTCATGCATATTGCATTGTGTTCGGGATAGGAGTTAGCCCGAGCACGGGAAACGAGGGACGTTTCGTACTCCGAGTGACGGAACGTGTCTCAATTCCCAGTCACCGACACTCCGATTATCCATGATGGAGTTAGGTATTGTTGTGTTTTCATGTGCATTCATTCTATATTGAGTTGTGCAATTCGACTCCTCGGCCATCATGCATCGATATGCGTGATTGGTGGCACGAGGATCGAGGCATGCATACATATGTGAAAATACATTGCCATGCCCCTTTCCTGCTCTCTGTTGCAGCAAATCAAGAATCAGCAGTCTTCCGAGGCTTGGCGCGCTTTCCAAAAACCATTGCAAAACAGAGGCTAATTGGGGCATCACAGTGGATTTCCGCGCGAAGGCAACCCGGACATGCATCATTCATCATCTGAAGAAGAGTCAAGATAGTCCCTGGCTTGCATGCCAATTTATTCTTTCCTTAGTTAATTTGTTAATTAATTAGGGATTTGTACATATTTGGACTGTATTATTTATTCGGACTGTACTATTCATTTGGGACTGTATATTATTCAGACCCTCTGTGCGAGGGCAATGTTGTAATAAGTGCGCGTGTGTGTAATGTATGTCTTCCAACCCCACGTCTTTCTTCCCTTTTATTTACCAGCTTATGATGGTTAGATTAGGGCATGTTTCAATTAGCATACAGTATGATAGCATGTTTGCATTCATTCATCTGTCTTGCATGCACCGGGCTCGGCGCATCATACTAACTGCATTTGTATTTCAATTCTAAGTTGAATACATGTTAGCTGTAGCATTCCATATGCCATGTTTAGGATAGCCGAGCCTGCTATAGTTGCATTTTTGCATGTGTTGCATTAGGCATTTCTGTATATTTAGGATCATGCATGGATTTCTAATCGGTTTCTGTTTTGGCTTGAGTACTCGGTAAGTTTTTATGCTTTAGCATCCTTGCATGCGTGTGAGTGACTGCCATGAATAGCATGCTTACCATGAGGCTATGTGCTTATGTGATATATCTGCATGAATGCCTGTGGGTGAAGGTTGGGTTATTTGGATTGGAACAAATCATCACTGTGAGTTTTAAGCCCACTAGATAGTGGCAAAATCATGTTTTCTAAGCCCATCCGAGGGTGGCAAAATCTGCATTTTAAGCCTACTTGCGAGTAGCAAACCATCTTTCAAAAATAAACATGAAATGTTTTGTTCCAATTCAGGCGACCCAGTCTATACTTGTATGCTGTGCGCATCACATAGTAAATCTAGGCTAATAACCGGAATAAGAACGCATAACGTTTTCAAAACTCAATATCATGGTTAGTAGAGGCCGATCTTTGATCGGGCGAGCGGGGGTGCTCACGAAGTGACCTTCCCCAATCGTACCTAAGTTCCCGAGCCGAGGCAACTTTGGTGATGACGGACACGTGGCCTTAGGCAAACGAGTCAGGGTTTCCTAAATTTCCCCAAAAATAAAATATTTAGGTGGCGACTCTGTATCTGGCAAAGCAGTCCATGTTTGGCACTTCTTTCAAAAAATCTGTTTTCTCAAAACGATTTGCCGGATTTGGACTCTTTGGTTCAGATTAAGAACCGTAACACAAATCGAGTCCGAGCTGTAGCGAGGTCCCCTGGGGGCTTGTCTACAGGCACCTATGGACACGCCATTTGGTGATGGGACGTTGCATTGGGTCCCATAAACTTCATTGCACGCCACGGCTATACTGGGTTGGACTTGCAAACTTGGCGTCGGAGCCAAAGGAGACCCACTCGGTACATGAGTAGTATTTACAATCGGTGGAACAAAATTAGGCATGGATGGAGTACCATTTTGTAGAGAAATTTCTGTAGGCCTTTTTTGAACTTCCACAGCTGTTGGAACACCATTCATCACGCCGGAAACTCCTCCAACCACCGCTGGACTATGGCTTGATCCTCCAGGTGCGTGATTTTGCGCTCCACGGGCCGTAGGTTGGCCATGACTTGTTCCTCCTAGCACTTGATTCTGCACACCATTTTGTACAACTTCATGGAGAATTTGGGGTGGATCTTGATGGTTTTGACCATTTCCAACATTGCCATGAAGTTGTTGATGCTTGTCGGTGCCGACTTGACCTCCATTTGTTGCTGGTGGTGCAAAATTCGAACCCATCACCAACATGGTGTGGGTGAGATTTTGAAGGGTCGTGAGAATCTCTTGTTGACTGTGTTGGAGTTCTTGAATAGCTTCAAGGATGAGAGGTGAGTCTTGAACTTGAGTCATTTCACCACCACCATTGGAAGAGCCTTGTTGATGAGTCTCATTATCTGCCATTTTTGCCGGTGTTGTATGAGTTCCAGATCTCGTTGAAACCATTAACCAATCCGCCTCCCCAGTGAAGTCGCCAAATGTATGAGAGGGTTCAAGAAAGTAGTTGGAAAATTCGAAGATCTTTGAAGAACAACTTCGAATTCTCTAGAAGATAATGAGAGGCTTAGATTCTTCAATAGTCTCAACTCAAGAACACAAGAGTAAAGGAGATGATGGAGATAAGAGATTGGGTGAAGAAGAAGGCAAAATGGCTAGAGAGAGAATAATGGCAAGACTCTCCCATGGATCTCCCACTTTCACTCTCAAGATTGATAATGGAGAAGGGAAATTAGTTCTTTCCCAAAAGTTAAATCTCCAAAATCCATCCCTTGTAAAGCTATGGGTGGGTGCTATTTATAGGCACCTCATGATGTAGGATGGAGCCCATGTGCAAGGCACATGGGAAATATTCTCTCTAACCACTTTGTCCGAGGAGGTGACCTCTCCGAAGATGAGAAAAACTCCGAAGAGGAGATCAACCCATCGGCGAACCCTTCTTCTTAGCCATACCTAACCAATGATCCCCAATCATCCCAAAGGGTCAGGGGTAGTCCCAGAGGACATCCTGCCGCATAAGGGTCAGGGGTAGTTCAAGAGAACGCCCTGCCGTAAATATTGCCGAGTCTCAGGGACCCCCTAGATCATGCCACCTCGACCCGGGTATAGGCTAGTTTAACCGAAGAGTGAATTTATCTCCACTCACCGTCCTTGGGATCGGGTCCTTTGTTCGAACTCCATTACGCCCATGGTTCTGGTGCGTAGATCCCGGAAAGCTCCAAGCCCGCAAGTGTTCTGGGACTCATTAACGGAGCGACTTCTAGATTGCGTCTGAATCCGTTCGAAGCCAAGTGCTTCGGACCTCTAGGTTCGTGGATCCGAACCCTTTCGAGGCTGAGTGCCTCGGATCTCTAGGCTTGCTTAATACCCTTTCGAGTCCAGGCCCAAGTAAGTCTCTAAGTTCGTGGATCCGAACCCTTTCGAGTCTGAGTGCCTCGGATCTCTAGACTTGCTTAATACCCTTTCGAGTCCGGACCCGAGTAAGTCTCTAGGTTCGTGGATCCGAACCCTTTCGAGGCTTAGAGCCATTCAACCCGTTTGACGGCGATAAATCCGGGGCCACCAATCTTGGACTTGCGATAAATTCGGGCCCACTAATCTTGGGCTATTGAGCCTAAATAATTTAGTGGACTCAAATTAGCCCCTCTTACACGCCCATCTACCATCGGCTCCATCCATAGCTACACATCTTCCACCGTCCTCAATAAATAGTAGGTGAAAAAAAAAATATAAATAATAAATAAAATACACAATTGCCATATCAAAAAATACACAAATTTAATAAAAATAGATGAGAGAGGAGGAGTAATAGCAATAGAGAGAAAATCGAACAGAAATCGCAGATAGTGATGGCCGCACGAATTGAAGGATGACAATGGAGACGAATCAAAAGCAGTGGACGTCGATGGGGACGAGTGGGCTTCTTATTGGAGTCGGAATTGGAGAATGGGGAAAGGGAAATCAAAGGGAGGAGTGATGGGAGAAGCCAGGAAAGATGGCAGTGTGACGATGGAATGGAGGAAGATTGTAGTGCTTTGGGAGAGAAAGGGTTATGGGGGTTTTGATATCATGTGCTCAGGTGCATCATTGGCTGAGAATAAGTGGTTCTAGTTAAATTAATGATTGATAAATGGAAGAAATTTTTGTTTGCGGATAAGCTACATGTCATGTGGTGCTTTTTATTATTGTGATTGACTTTGATAGTAAGACCTACTACATTTATGTTGAGTGTTTAAAAAACAAAACATTTGTAATTAGTGGAAGGTATGGGCATACAAAAATTTCTTGATAAATGGTGATAATAATCTGGTGTGATTAATTTGAAATTTAGAATTAATATTAATTTAAAGGGCAAGTCTTAAAGTGCCACCTGTACATGAAAAATTTTCTTTCGTTACACAACTTAACATAGGGTTGGTTTGGGAAGTAGGTTGATTTTTTAGCTTTTTACTTTTTTGGTTATTTTAACTTGGACTAAAAAGCTTGATTTGGGAGGGGTTTTTTGACATTTTTGACTTTTTTTATGAGAGAAGAGTATAATAATTATGGGTTGGATGTGATATTTTGTTAGTTGTGGCTAAAATAGCCTATTTTGTCTTTTGTGGCTAAAATAGCCAAAAAAAAACCTACAAACCTTCTTCCCAAACGGTGCTTGACGGATAGTATAAGTTGCTCTTTGCCATTGATTTTTTTAGCTGATTTTTTTGAGTTTGGAGATTTTTTTACTTTGAGAGTAAAAAGTTAGTTTAGTTTAGCTTTTTTTGGATATTTTGATTTTTGTGTGTGAGAAAGTGAAATGACTATGCTTTGAATGTGACATTTTATCTTATTAACTTATTTAACATATTTTGTCTTTTGTGCTTTTTTAGCCCAACTATGTCTCGATTGAGAACATGCTTTTTTAATAACATTTTAACAAAAATATGATGTAAAAAAACTAATATATTTGAGATGAATTTTTAATTTTTTATTAAAAGATGTGCAAAAAATAAAGAGAAAATAGAATTTTTAACTTTTTAATATAAGTTATTGATTTTTTGATTTTTTTAGTGATTTTTAACTTTTACACTAAAAAATAATGTTGTCAAACGGGGTAAGTTGGCCAAACGAAGACTACTTGAAACCAATTTGAAAGTTTAATATTTAAATTAAAAAAATTAAAAATTCAAGTATGATTTGTAACATGGATCAAATCTTGAGGTTTTTTTTTAAAAAAAAAAATAATTTTTCCTTATAATTTTAATTTCACCAATAATTTTTTTTTCATTGATAAAATAAATAAATAAATTATTTAATTTAACCCCTAGCCAAACCAGCCACAACTAATTACTAGAACTAGCAAGCACAACATGGAAGCGCAGCCACTGTACTCTCCTAAAACAAAAACTATTATTTACATAAATGTCACGACTCAATTTTGGCAAGGCAAACCCGCGAAAAAGGCGAAAAAGGCGCACTTCAAACATTATAGCACATTACATAATAATCACTTATATAATTTTTATATTCACATCACTAATAGTACATATGACTTTTCGATTGGCCAACATATATGAGATGATCCATTCAAAGACAAAATATCATCATTCTACTAAGATAGTTCCCATGCACCGTTATCCCAAAAAAAAACATACTATTCTTGAATCCATCATCACATCCAACTTCATAAAAGTAAATATTTACAGTCAACCTCCTTCATAAAGACAAAGGATAAAACTACATCATAGAGTGACCCTAAGCAAAACCTCAACTACAAGATGCCTACATTTGATCCTTCAGAAACTCTAATATTCTAAGTTGAGGCGAGCCATTCTAAAGTCTAGGAATCTGGAAAAAAAATTAATTTAAAAAAAATGAGCTAGAATCCAGTAAGTATACGAATCCCATAGAGTTATAAAATTTGCTCCTTCCAAATGGGTTCAAAATAAAAATAATAAACATAAGAGCTTGATTGGATTGAAATTTATACAAAATAAAAATTGCATAAACTATTATCAAGATTTTTCTAAAGAATTTCATAGTGCAGGAAAAATACATTTGAATAAGGAAAGTAAACAAAAAAAATACAACTTTTCAATACATTAAGATCTCATGTCCATCATACGAACCACCACATAGTCTTAGGGTTGCGTTACCTCGCGACTTAAGTTGTGAAGATACCGTTACCCAAAACATATCCATAGGAACATAATGTTGGAAAAAATGGTTTTATATAGGCATATTTTTTTAACCCATTTTGGGTGGACCCCAAACGTGTTTTGGGGTGGGTCCGAAGAGGTGTAGTGGTGAAGACGGAACGTCAAAACCATTTATGAGTGAATGGGAAGTTGACGTTGTTTTCGGGTTTAACATTAATTTTTTAGATAAAATTCTTTTGAATTTTTTCAATAAAAATTAGTGTGGGAATTTAATTTAATTCTAAATTTAAATTTTGGATTCCTAAGTGGTTTCTTAAAGTTTGTAATTTTAGAATTTAATTTAATTCTAAATTTAAATTTTAGGTTCCTTAAGTGGTTTCCTTAAATTTGTACCTCTTTATTTATTTATTAAACTATTCAAATTAGTTTAATATATATATATATATAGTCTAATTGTTTATATATATATATATATATATTCCAATTTGTTTAATGAATAAAGTTCAACAGATTTTGTAGTGCACTACAATTCTTGGACTTGTCCAACGGTCACTGTTGGATTGTATAAATTTTGGTATAACCGTCAGGTCTTATTTGAATACGAATAGTTGCATCTGTTCTTTCAATT
The DNA here is from genome assembly GCA_030407325.1 of Camellia japonica. NCBI lineage: Eukaryota > Viridiplantae > Streptophyta > Magnoliopsida > Ericales > Theaceae > Camellia > Camellia japonica. The sequence continues at coordinate 97,520,252 of JAPPVO010000017.1, read as the reverse complement.
TAAGAACCTGTTCGGCCTCAGTTTTTGCCTATATATGGAGCCATATTCCAGTAGTCCGCTGGGATAAAAAAAAAGAAAAAGAGATTGAGTCTTTGTGATCCTATTTCCTATCCGAAAATCAGTTTCTTTACTGTCCAGATTTCTTTAGTGCATTTTATTCCTCATATTAGATTTAGGAATAAATATTCAGAGAGTATAGATCACAGGTTTGGTTCGTCGAACAAATTTATTTGAAGTGCTTCTATAAATTTGTGAAGATCATTGTATCCTGGGAGATAGACGCCATTCAACCGTAAGCACTGTAGCGGGGCGAATCTGTCTTAAGGACAGAGTGTCACACACTCGACTTGGTCTTGAATTATTTTTTCCGGTTCAATAAACAATTTCGGTATGTTATTTAATTATTTTGTTTGAATTTATTTCAATTTATTTTATTTACACAGAAGATTGTTCCAACAATCTTAAGACAGATTCGAATTTTTCTGTTTACAGAATTTTTCGTTTGTTTCCTTTTCTAAGAAAATTATTTTCTGTAAATTTACAAAATAATATTCTGGTTGGAAAAACAAATAGTGATTATATGCTATTTGACAGATAGTAGTAATATACTGTCTCTTTTCTTTGACAACAACTAGTAGTACGATACTGGTGTCATTAACAATTCAGAATATATTTTTGTGAAATTTTTTCAGAAATTAATTTTAGTTTTTAGAAATTATTTTCTGTGTTTTCATTAATTAAAATTCTGTTTCAGTATTTTAATTATTGGAGTGTAACAAGAGATTTAAATTTCTTGTGTGGAATTAATTTGGTAGAATAAAATTTTATTTTATTTCCAAATTAATTGAAAAAATAAAAGTTATATTCTTATTTCTTTTATTTTACAGAATTTAATTTCTTGTGGGGAATTAATTTGGTTGAATAAAATTTTATTTTATTTCCAAATTAATTGGAAAATAAAAGTTACATTCTTGTTTCTTTTATTTTTACAGAATTTAATTCTGTGAATTTGGATTAGTTTTCTGTGTGGAATTAATTTGGTTAAATAAAATTTTATTTTATTTTATTTCAAATTAATTGAAAATAAAAGTTACATTTTGTTTTGTTTCTTTTATTTTAACAGATTTTATATCTGTTGCTTTGGTTTAATTTGTTTAAATAAAATTTTATTTTATTTTCAAATTAATTGGAAATAAAAGTTACAATTTTTGTTTCTTTTATTTTTTACAGAATTTTAAATTCTGTGTTTTTTGGTTTTAATTTTCTGTGTAGTATTAAATTCTGATTATAATTGTGGTTTATAATTTAGAATTTATGGCTACTAAAACTGGTCAAACTAATGTTCAGACCAGTACTGGTATGGTGATTGCCATTACGCCAACCTCTCCGTATGTTGGGACTGTGCCAGTGAATCATGGTGGAAAACCAGAGAAGTTCTTAAGAACTGATTTTCGTAAAGGCAAAGGAAGATCAAGTAAGAAGGTTGCTAAAGCCAAAATGACCAAAATGGATAACATTTCCAATGGTGTAGATGTCATAGATCTTTCTGCAGTTGTTTCCGAGGCAAATCTTGTCGGAAATCCTAAAGAATGGTGGGTGGACACTGGTGCTACTCGCCATATCTGTACCGATAAAAAGATGTTCACATCTTATTCTATAGTGGACAATGGTGAACAACTTTTTATGGGCAACTCCTCGACTTCTAAAGTTGAAGGACAAGGAAAGATTGTACTTAAGATGACATCTGGAAAGGAACTCACTCTCAACAATGTGCTGCATGTACCGGACATTCGCAAGAATTTAGTTTCCGGATCTTTGTTGAGTAAGAATGGGTTTAGCTAGTTTTTGAAAGTGACAAGTTTGTACTTACCAAAAACGGGATGTATGTAGGAAAAGGTTATATGTCTGATGGCCTTTTCAAGTTAAATGTAATGACTGTTGTACCCTCTGGTATTAATAATACTACATCTTCTTCTTACTTGCTTGAGTCTTCAAATTTATGGCATGGTAGACTAGGACATGTTAATTATGGATCTTTGCGTAGATTAATTAATATGGAATGTTTACCTAAATTTGACATTGATTCAAATCATAAATGTGAAATTTGTGTTGAGGCAAAATTATCTAAAACTCCTTTTCATTCAATTGAAAGAAGTACGGAACCACTTGAATTAATTCATAGTGACATTTGTGATTTTAAATCAATTCAAACCAGAGGTGGGAAAAAGTATGTAATCACTTTTATAGATGACTATACTAGATATAGTTATATTTATTTAATTCGAACCAAGGATGAAGCTTTGGAAACTTTCATTCAATATAAGAATGAAGTTGAAAATCAACTTGGTAAGAAAATCAAGAAACTTAGAAGTGATAGAGGTGGTGAATATGAATCACCTTTTGGTGAATTTTGTAAAGAACATGGAATAATTCATCAAACCACCGCTCCTTACTCACCTCAGCAAAATGGAATTGCTGAAAGGAAAAATAGGACTTTAAAAGAAATGATGAATGCCATGTTAATCAGTTCTGGATTACCTCAGAACTTGTGGGGGGAAGCAATACTTTCTGCTAATTATATTTTAAATAAATACCCCGAAAGAAAGTGAATCAAACATCTTATGAATTGTGGCATGGAAGAGTACCATCCTACAAATACTTAAAAGTGTGGGGGTGTTTGGCTAAAGTGGCTATTCCTAGTCCTAAAAAGACTAAGATAGGTCCTAAGACCATTGATTGCATTTTCATTGGTTATGCCAAGAATAGTAGTGCATATCGGTTTTTGATTCATAAATCAGAACATACCGAAATGCATGTAAATACTATTATTGAATCTCGGAATGCATCTTTCTTTGAACATGTATTTCCAAAGAAGACTGGACAAGAGACTAGTACTAATAAAAGATCTTTTGATGCTATTACTAGTCAGATCAAGAACATGATCAAGAACAAGAGTTAGATCAAAATGAGGAAGAGGAACCTAGGCGTAGTAAACGTGCTAGAACCTCAAAATCTTTTGGTCCAGATTTTCTAACATATTTGTTAGAAAATGAGCCTTTAACTTTAAAGAGGCTATGTCCAGTCCTGAAGCTCCTTTATGGAAAGAAGCTGTCAACAGTGAAGTTGAATCCATCTTGCAAAATCACACTTGGGAATTAGTGGACTTGCCACCAGGTTGTAAACCTCTTGGGTACAAGTGGATTTTCAAAAGAAAATTGAAAGCAGATGGATCAATTGACAAATACAAGGCAAGACTTGTAGTCAAAGGTTTTAGACAGAAAGAAGGTCTAGATTACTTTGACACATACTCACCGGTTACTAGAATAACATCCATTAGAATGCTAATTGCCATTGCATCTCTATACAATCTAGAAATTCATCAAATGGATGTTAAAACCGCTTTCTTAAATGGTGAGTTAAATGAAGAAATTTACATGGAACAACCAGAAGGGTTTTCTGTTCCAGGGAAAGAAAAGAAAGTGTGTAAATTGGTTAAATCATTATATGGTTTAAAACAAGCGCCAAAGCAATGGCATGAGAAATTTGACAAGGCAATGATGTCAAATGGTTTTAAAATTAATGAGTGTGACAAATGTGTTTATATTAAAAACACAGACAAAGGTTATGTCATTGTATGTCTTTATGTAGATGATATGCTCATCATGGTAGTAATAATGACATGATTAAAACTACCAAGAAAATGTTGAATAAACATTTTGACATGAAGGACATGGGCATTGCTGATGTAATTCTTGGTATGAAAATTACCAAAACATCAGAAGGTTATACTTTGTCACAATCTCATTACATTGAGAAAATACTTGACAAATTCAGCAAAGATGATGATCATCTTGCTAGAACTCCTGTAGATGTTAATTTGTATCTTTCTAAGAATATACAGGAAAGTATTTCTCAATTAGAGTATGCCCAAATTATTGGAAGCTTAATGTACTTGATGAACTGCACTCGCCCAGATATAGCTTATGCAGTAAGTAAATTAAGTAGATATACGAGTAATCCGGGAGTAGAACACTGGAAAGCAATTATAAGGGTTCTAAGATATCTCCGATTTACTCGTAACATTGGGCTGAATTATACTAGATATCCAGCAGTACTTGAAGGATACTGTGATGCAAATTGGATATCGGATACTAGAGACTCGAAGTCCACCAGTGGGTATGTCTTTACTCTTGGTGGGGCGGCTGTATCTTGGAAATCTTCCAAACAGACTTGTATTGCTAGGTCTACTATGGAATCAGAATTCATAGCTTTAGACAAAGCAGGGGAAGAGGCAGAATGGCTTCGCCACTTCCTTGAAGATATTCCAATATGGCCAAAACCGGTGCCTGCTATATGCATACATTGTGATAGTCAATCAGCAATTGGTAGAGCACAGAGTCATATGTATAACGGTAAGTCACGACACATTCGTCGTCGACATAACACCGTAAGACAACTACTCTCTAATGGAATTATTTCCATAGAATATGTTAAGTCTAAAGACAACATAGCGGATCCACTAACCAAAGGGTTAGCAAGAGAGTTAGTTGAGAATTCATCGAGGGGAATGGGACTTAAGCCTATTAAATAAGAGTTACCACAACGGCAACCCAACCTAGTTGACTGGAGATCCCAAGATCTAGGTTCAAAGGGACAACCGAGTTGTGATTGACTCAGAAGGATCACTGGGGAGTCTAACTCCTACCCATTTCTATGATGAAATAGTGATGTCTGCAGCGTTTTAGGTTAAGTAATACTTTTAATGATTCTTATATCTAGGTAAACTAGTGGAGTATGGCAGGATACTCTTCATAAGAATCACCTATGTGAGTGTGAACTGGGCCGGTTCTATGAGATTTGTGAAGGGCTACAATTCTCTAGAGCACTCATGAAGACCAGGTTGTTCAGGGCCAAAATGAACACAATAGTGAGAACTAAACTGTGTCTGGGTATATACTGTGTGAGTTCTATTGTCTTGGTTTACACAAACGGCTGAACAGTTCAAGACATCATGTTCACTGTTTAGCTAGTAAATCCGATAGTGTCTCACAAGGGAAGGTTCAAAGCCAAAAGCTACCTATCCTTTGCAGAATATTTCCAATTTCTACTCTCTGATTAGATCATGTTGTTGCATTTTCTCTCCGTCAAATTCCATTCATGTGGGGGATTGTTGGAAAAAATGGTTTTATATAGGCATATTTTTTTAACCCATTTTGGGTGGACCCCAAACGTGTTTTGGGGTGGGTCCGAAGAGGTGTAGTGGTGAAGACGGAACGTCAAAACCATTTATGAGTGAATGGGAAGTTGACGTGTTTTCGGGTTTAACATTAATTTTTTAGATAAAATTCTTTTGAATTTTTTCAATAAAAATTAGTGTGGGAATTTAATTTAATTCTAAATTTAAATTTTGGATTCCTAAGTGGTTTCTTAAAGTTTGTAATTTTAGAATTTAATTTAATTCTAAATTTAAATTTTAGGTTCCTTAAGTGGTTTCCTTAAATTTGTACCTCTTTATTTATTTATTAAACTATTCAAATTAGTTTAATATATATATATATATATAGTCTAATTGTTTATATATATATATATATATATTCCAATTTGTTTAATGAATAAAGTTCAACAGATTTTGTAGTGCACTACAATTCTTGGACTTGTCCAACGGTCACTGTTGGATTGTATAAATTTTGGTATAACCGTCAGGTCTTATTTGAATACGAATAGTTGCATCTGTTCTTTCAATTTAAGAACCTGTTCGGCCTCAGTTTTTGCCTATATATGGAGCCATATTCCAGTAGTCCGCTGGGATAAAAAAAAAAAAAAAGAGATTGAGTCTTTGTGATCCTATTTCCTATCCGAAAATCAGTTTCTTTACTGTCCAGATTTCTTTAGTGCATTTTATTCCTCATATTAGATTTAGGAATAAATATTCAGAGAGTATAGATCACAGGTTTGGTTCGTCGAACAAATTTATTTGAAGTGCTTCTATAAATTTGTGAAGATCATTGTATCCTGGGAGATAGACGACATTCAACCGTAAGCACCGTAGCGGGGCGAATCTGTCTTAAGGACAGAGTGTCACACACTCGACTTGGTCTTGAATTATTTTTTCCGGTTCAATAAACAATTTCGGTATGTTATTTAATTATTTTGTTTGAATTTATTTCAATTTATTTTATTTACACAGAAGATTGTTCCAACACATAACTCATGTCATCATAGCACTTCAATTTTCATTTCAATATTTCGGTCCCCAGGACCCCTTATGTACAACGACCCTTATGGTCCTTAAAACATTTCGGTTCCGAAGACCCCAAAGCATTCCGGCCCTTGTGGCCCCATAGGCTATATGCGGTTATATGATCAATAAAAACAAATACTTTAACATAACATTTCATTGTCATTCAATCATTAATATCATAAAATTTGAAAGACTGAACTTAAATAAATTCTCATAAAAAATTAATGCTTCATTATACAAATGAAAACATTTATTTAAATTCAACCCTTTTGACCTCAATAAATTTATAAATTCTCTTTATATATATATATCATGATAAAATGTGTCATTCACTTCCTTTAATTTAAATTATTTTCAAACTTTGTATTAAAGATAGAGATAAGGTAAATTTCTATGGTAAGTATACTCATCTCCATAATAGCAAAATAGTAGATTTGAAACTCTATGAGTTAATTCCCAAGAAGTATAGAGATGTCTTCCTCCAATCCTAACAATTAGTAAATAAGATCTAAAATTAGGGAAAAGCTTTCAATGAATATTACAACATCTACAAAATTAATCCTAAATAAGACATGCTATAGAATGAGAGCTAAAACCAAGGTAAAAAACTCCTCCACCTTCAAGTTACCCAAACAAACAACTTATCCAATCTCCACAACACCCAACTTTTGCACATTTTTGAGTTATTAACTTTTTAAATATACAACCAATTTGTATGCTCAATACCATCATCAATTAAACCACAAAAGTCAAAAATCAACATTTTCATAAACTCAACAATTTAGGTAAAACCACTTCAATCATTTATAAAATTCCTCCAAAATCATTTATAGAACATAAAGATACCCAATCCACCATTTATCAAATCAATTTCAACATATAAATTTCCTAACACCAAAATTCTCAATTTTTACATCACATTCAAACCCTAGATTAACTCAAATCTCAATCTCCAAAACAACCATCAAATTGATTATTTTTCGACATGCAAAACATTCATAGAAACTAGTTGAGACTATAAAACTCAACAATCAAACCTCAAATCATAATAGGTCTAAAATAAAAATAAAAAAGTCATCATATCTAACTCAAAATATGTAAAACCTTAAGGTAACTTTTTAGGGAAAGATTCTTACCAATTAAAAGCCTCTAATTCATCAAGAAAGTAAACCCCAAGCTTTGATTTTTCAAAAGATTAAAAAAAATCTAGAGTTGGTACTTCTGTTGTGCTATTTTCGGATAGAGTGAAGGAGTGGCCGATCGAACCCTTTTTCCGGCAAGATAAGATGGCCGGAGGTGGTGGAGATGGTGGGTTAAGGTGGTGGTGTAAGGGTGGAGCAAAAGTGGAGTGCTTGGCCACCAAGAAAGTAAAGGAAAATGAGAGAGAATGTAGAGAGAAGTTAAAGAGAGAAGAATAAAGACAATGAAAAAAAAAAAAAAATCTGCATTTTTATTTTAGTTGAAATGGGGTGTGGACACACCTATTATCATGCTTGGAGTTAGGTTTTTGATATCCTAAGTGCAATTTAAGTGTGTTTAGTTCTAGATGAATGTTGGGAATATTATAATAAATATTTTTTAAATTATTAAAAAATATCATTTTTAGCTTCCCAACTACAACAGCGTATAAATGAACTCTATAAATTATTGATAAGTACTGCTTTACTACTAAACTATAAAATCATACAAATAGACCCCCTAAACTATTGACGTGTATTACTTTAACCCTTTCCATTAAGAGGTCCAATTAGTATGTTTTTATAATTTATGGAATCTGTTTGTATATATTTTTTTTTATAGTTTATAGGATTAAAGTAATACTTCTCAATAGTTTAGGAAATTTATTTATATGCTTTTATAATTTAGGAGGTTCAAGTGATACTTTTCAATAATTTAAAAAAATTTCGTGTAAACAAAAGAATAAATATGAGAGCCTAGGCTTATCCACCTAGATTTTTTTAGGTGGGATAACTATATGGTAAAGATTAAATTTGTGTATATAAAATAAATCTGAATCAAGAGGATAATTATGAAAAAAATTTAAATAGTTAAGTCTAAATTCGTAATATTGTTAAAAATAAGAACACACAACCCACACAACAAAAACGAAGCACCTCAAACCTTCAATATTATCAAATTTTCTTTAATCCTTTCCACATTACAGGCATTGCTCTTTTGGGCCTTTTCAGAATCAGAAGAGAGCTACTAGGTAGGCACCGTCAACAAAACTTGGACAAAATGGATGCTTCAGATAGATATCCACCAAAAAGGAAAGTTAAATCATCTCCAGGAGGCGTATATGGAACCGAGTATTTTGAGGGTACAGTCCCAAAAAAACAAAAAAAAAAAAGAGAAAGTTGGTGTGAAATGGAGATGTACGGAGATGTACGGTGTTAGAGACCGTATAAACCTAATATATACCAAGTATTCTAAACCCAAAAATACGTGTATACTTCATGCTGCACGTTATGTGGGAACATCAGATCCAGGCCCGTAATTTAATCTCTCCACCTCCTCCCACACCAAATTTGATGCAACTTCATCACACTCCGGCACATATTCCTGCCACAAAATAATTCAAATACGGCCCCCCAAATATATATATTACATTTTTTTTTTTACATTAAACTTTTCAATGTAATAAAGTAAATGTACAAATATGCAATTAGCTTTCAGTGTAATCTATTGTTTAACATATACATGAGCAGTCAGGGATGGAATCAGGATTTCATTACCGGAGGAACTAAAAGACGAATAAAAATTTTCACCATATACATAAGCACCCATGTATATACAATATGATATATAAATTAGATTTATACACATTAAAAAAAATTCAAATACTATAGAATCAATTTTTAATAAGATGAAAAAGTTTTTTTTGGTGTAAAATAAACAGAGAATGCAAGATTGGATAAGAATGAGATAAGAGACCATTTTAGGTATAAAATGAGATATATATTTTTAAAATGTTATGACAAAAAATATTTTTTATAAAAACAGGAGGGGTCATGACTCCTTATAATTTTTTTTTTTCTAGTTCTTCATTGACCTTTCAAGACAATTGAGTGTTAACAAAATATATCCAGTTCACCAATATAAACCTATCAATGCAGCTTAGCCGACAACAACACCAAGCGAACAAAATTAAAATTTAGAACACTCAAAGTTAGAAATCAAAAGGCAAAATAGAAAAAGTTGTAGTTGATTAGTCTCATTCTAGGGACAATTACATTCTAGGTTATATATACTTATAGTGGGTCATACTCTTTCTAATATATGTAGGGAGCCTTTTAGTGCATATCTTTTGTTTAAATTAGTTTTAAAATTATGCCTGAGATTGTTCACTAGTGTGTTTGTCAAGTTATTTTACTTTATTAACTTATAGAATGAATCCATTCTATATATATATACACATGGTATAAAAATATTTTGAAACTCTAATTTATAAGCTTTAATAGCTTTAATGTGTATGTGGGGTCCATCTTTTTTTTTTTTTTTTTTTTGAACACCCGTATATGGGGTCCATTTGATATGATGCTTTGGTCTCGTTTATTTTCTTTTTCTTTTTTTTTTTTTTTGACTTTCCATCTCACTAAACTTCAATTAGAACTTTAGTTTTAGAGGGATGTATCATTGTTATAAATAGTAGATATATACCTCAAGTTCTTTGACCAACTGTTTGGCTGTCGGAGCAGACACGATAATGCGACGTGCAGTTGGTGAGATAAAGCCTTCATCAACGGCCTTATCAAGGAAAGAGAGCAAGGAATTATAGTATCCTTCCACATTCAATAGACCCACCTGCATAAATAATCGTGTGTGATTAAATTAATAGTATTACGTGACTAAAGCATAATACACTCACAAACAACCTTCTTTTGACCAACATTTCATTTTTTTCTTATTCCATTTAACTTTTCTTTTTTCTCCCATTCAAACGGAGATTCCCCAATCCAAACTCCAAATCATGTTTCATGATTCATGACTATGATTGAAACACCAAATCTTCAACTATCTTTCCATGTGAACCAATACAAGTACTCACATGCATTGATTCCAAACTTTACCACCTTTCTCATCCAATCTCCACTCGATAACAACAATTGACCAAAATCTCAGCAAATATGCTTTTTGAGCATATTGAACTTAAAAGAGATGAGGCAATGTCTAGAAACACATGGCAACATACCATGTCAACACATTAGATTTTCAAACTTTATCCCAAAAAAAAATTGTAACTTGTTGAGTTTGTAATTAAGTCTTTTTTCTATTTTCTAAGGAGATGATATTTTGCCATGATCTTGTCCATATATAAATTGTTTTATAGCTGAGAAACATATTCCATTGTACAATGATTGCTATCCAATTTAAAAAGCATTGTTCTAGCAACCTTAGATAGTAGTTGGTAGGTTTTCCTTTACATATATTATGAAACATAATAGAAGTGCATATAAAATTCAATTTGTTTCTATTGAAAACAATCTTTGATGTTATCATATAATTCATATTGTTAGAGAAGAGTTACAAGGCAACTTTCTCTTCACTGAAGAAATGAGACCAGAGCAAGTGATTCTTACAGGTTTATGGTGGATTCCAAGTTGAGCCCAGGTAATTACTTCCAGCAATTCTTCTAGCGTGCCATAGCCACCTATTATTATACAATACTAATGCAATGAGCATTCATAGCTTTATGTGATGCGATAATTTTTGTTTCGACAAACAGAAATAAAATTTTATCTATATACCAGGAAGGGCAATGAAGGCATCAGCTTGATGGGCCATCTCGGCTTTCCTTTGATGCATATCAGATACTGCTCTCACTTCACCAATAGTTTCACCAGTTATCTGTAACACTTCCATGTCAAAATAACTTCATAATAGCTTAGGCATAACATCTCAAGATTATACTATTAAGAATTTGCTGAAATCAATTATATTTATGACTCCATTTACAACAAATAGATTTTTACTGCCCCTTAAAATAATAAAATAAAATAAAAAAAACCCAATAAACAAGGGAAGAAAAAAGGAACAGAGATGACAAGAAAATGGAATCGTTGACTAGATATCCCATGACAGGTTAAGATCAATTAAGATTTCTTGTCCCACATATAAGTTCAATTAAGATTTATTGTCACATTCTTAAAACATTTCACCTAACAATCCAAAAAAAGAAAGAGGAGAGGGATATGGTTTGAAGTAACTTATTATACCTCTCTGGGCATGAGAGTCCTTGGAATAACCCTGCAAAACAACCCCACGAAAAACACAAATCAGTGACCTTCCAAAAATGAGGAAATGGGCTATGAATATATATACCACTCAAGTAAGATGCAAAAACCCACAACCAGAATGGATTGGAAAAATGAAATTCCACAATGCATGCCCTTCTTCGTTATTAAAGCATATTACAGTTTGGTGTACACGGACCGAATGGTCAATTCATCAGCAAGGTCATCCCTTCTTACAAAAACTGAGACATGAAAAAGCTAGCATCAACTCAGCTCATTCCAAGAGCCCCTATTTTAAGTAGGAAAAGTCTAGGAACACAAAAGGATTTCAAACACAGCCCTTGTTTGGCATGTTGGGTGGGGAGACTAAAAGGTTAAAATAGGTTAAAAAAACAATAACATAAAATGTCATATTTAAATCATAATTATTTCACTTTTTCTGTCACAAAAGTGAAAAAGTCCAATCCAAATAAGATTTTTTAGCCCAGGCTATAATAGCCAAAAAGTCAAACAGTTAACTCATTTCTCAAACGAAGTCACAGATTACACAGATGTGACACATATATTCACATCTGCAACTAAGATGCAAACATTTTTTATTTCATATCTATAAATTTTGTGTTTGTATGTATAAAAATCGATATTGTATAAAAATCGATACACGAATCAATTAGAGATTGTATACTTTTCTCAAATTTTAGTCCCAAAATTCTATGAAATCGATCCAGTTTGATCTTATAAGATTTAGGCTAGGTTTGGCATAACCTATATAATTTATCTTTTTACCTTTTTTTCATCACATCACCTCTCTACTTTTCTGTACATCTTTTCGTAAAAAGACAAAAAGTATACTTTTTTAAGACACCCCAAACCAACCCTAGTCTATTTAATTGGAGCCTGTTGGAATGGAATTGTTAGCCAAGAATCTCAATGTCATAAATCACGAGTTATGCTTTAATAACTGTGAAATAATAATGCATCAGGAAAAGACAAGAAACTAGAGACGGAAAATTTGGCGGTGGAACTGTGGAAAGAGAACCATATGCTGATATAGCAGTTGTGACGTGTCATTACCTTAGATAGACCAATCATAAAGTGACAAATCAAAAAGTAAAACAAAAATAAATAAATAAATAAAAATTTAAAAAAAAACATTAGAAAAAAAATGAGAGATAAGTACACTATATAAGAGTTTTAGAGACTAAAATTTTTTAGTCTCTAAAAGTAGTTGCGAAAGACATTTAGGAATTAATTTTTATCATCGTGAGGATAGTCGTTAAAAAGTCGTTCCGAAAACTAAAAGATGACGCATTTAGTGACAAAATTTTAAAAATGTCAATAATAAATAGACTTTTAGGGACAAAATAATTTGGTCTCAAAATAATTTATTTTTTAAAACAAAAAATTTGATCACAAAAAGATAATAATTCATCACTAGTATCAAATTTTCGTTACTAAAAATATAATAATGACACTTTTCACTACAAAAAATATTTAGTTCATAAAAAATAATTTTATCTCTAAGTTTTGATCTATAAATCTTAATTTTTTTTGTTGTGGATCCTTACCCATTTTTAACGTTTCTTAACAATAATAAGAAAAGGAACGGAAAGGAAAGGAAAGGAAAAGAAAAGAAAATGGCAAAATGTATTGAGGGGCAGAAAAGGTTTCATACTTTCTACAACATACTTTTTTCTCTCTTTTTCTAACTATAACTTTCAGTATGGACACTGACATTGCACAGACTAAAATGAATTCACTTTTAATAAACAAAACAAGTAAAGAGACAATTTTAGATTTCTACTCTTCTACTGTAGACAAGATATACATGTCTTTTTATGTTTCAAAACCATGTTCACTCCAACCAAAAGACTTGCACTTGTTTGCCACAAAAGAATCTATGTTACTCACCCAAAAAAAATTAAGGAAAATGATTTGTTCCCCTAAAAAAGTCCTCTCTAATCTTCTTAATGCCCAAAACGACGTCGTTTTAAGCTTTTTTTTTTTTTTTTTTTTTTTGCCTTGGTTTGAAATTTAGGGAGATTAGGGGGTAAAAAATTAGAGGATGTAGCACAGCCCAAAAAATAAATTTACGTGTACAGAAATAATTCATAGAATGGGCAAGAGTAGAATCCACGTGTGTGGAACTCACATGTGACACACCCCTTATGAGAGATCTTTATCTTATTCTATAAAATGATTTTTGTGTTCCTAACATAGCCATCCTTCAATATTATAAGCAGTAGCATTTGATCCCATGATGTGTGCCCTTGGGCCAAGTATGTATATATATATATATATTATATTACATAGGAAAAGATTATAATATACATTTTTCAAAAAATATGTATCATATGCATTGTTAAAAAAGAAAATAGTATAATTTTATATTTTTTGAATCCTAATTAAAAAAATATAAATCATAATCAAATATCTCATGAGATATAATTAAAGATTTATGAGTTATAACTAAAATAATATTATAATAAAATAAAAAACACTGATCATAACAAAAAAAAATAATAATAATAATAATATAATTAAGGATGCCTGAAGTAAAGGTGTGATAAAATTCAACTATTATATATATAAGAGTATCCACACCAAACTCGTCAGTTTTTTAGTCAAATTAAAACTATTTTATTATTTTAACTAGTCACAAGTACTGTATCAAACTCTTTATTCTAACATACTCTTATTAAATATTATTTTCTTATTGTGTTTGTTAGTCTTTCTTTTTTTATTAAATTGACAAGTTAACAGTTAAATAATTCTTTAAAAAAAAAATTTGTCGTCGACCGGTTGACCGATCAGATTTCCTGACAAACATCTGGTAATACACAAATAGTGATGAATAGTATCTCGCTTGTTATAATGAGTTATTGTAACTATCGTAAATTTTGACGAACTGCAAGTAAATTTGATAGAACTAATTTTTTCAAATTTTTAATAAAAAAATAATTTTGAAAAACTTGATGTAGATGCTTTGAGAAACCATTTGCTACAAAATTGAAAACTTACATAGAGTCAAGGTGGGGGCGGAGGAAGGACAGTATATAAAAAAGAACGGATTTCATAGAAGCAAGGAAAGATGTGAATTATGAGGGGGGAAATGATGGTAGCCTTGGGGCACTACACATCTCTTACCTACATTCATTCAAACATGGGGGCTGGAGAGAGAGAGAGAGGGAGAGAAAGGGAGAGAATTACCCTAGAACGTGGCGCCCACCATCATGAACAGCCTGAGAAACAAGACCCATCAGACCCACACTCCCACCTCCATAGACCAAATCAATCCTTCTCTCCACCTTCAAAAAAAAAAACACATCGAAAAAACAAAACCCCATGAACACGTGTCAGAAACCCCATCATCAGACGGTAAGTATTATTATATAATTAATTAACAGCATAATAAAAACTTATATATAAAATAGAAAATGATTGAAAATTTTAATAAAAGAATTCTAATAAGTTTTAATGAAAATAAACCTACTGTAATATGACATTTTAGTTTTGATTTTATTTTTTATATTTTTTTATTTCTTATAACATTATTAAAGTTTAATTAAAATTTTAAAATTAAAAGAATGTATCATAATTGATATAAAATTAATCAACAATAATAATAACCCTAAATGGAGGTTAGGGAGACCCTACAAAGCAATTGAGTTGAGGGTAATATGAACATATAATAACATATACAATTAATATAAAAATATAAAATTGATGGAAACTAAAGCCCTCTTCTTCATAAACAAGCAAAATGAAAAAAAATCATGGAGGGGGAAGGGGGGTTGGTGATGGAGGGTGGTGGGAAGTGCCCAAGAAGAGAGAACACGCTTGAAGGAGAGCCATCATACCAAGGTGGCACGTTTGGTTCCCCCATCCATAGCCACTCTAATATATTTTTTTTTTTTTATAAAATTTTTAAAACCCCCCCTTCTTCCCCAATAAAACTTACAATAAGATCATGCAAGAAGGCTGCTCTCAACTGACAGCCAGGTTACAGCTAGCAACTCTCTCTCTCTCTCATGCCAAACATAAACCCTAAAGTCTAAACCTTACGCTCCTAACTTCCCAACAATCATATTCCCACGTTCAAAGCTTTGATTGTTGAGAGACTTGAGACCACCACTCTCCCGACCCACTGGAGACTTGAAAGAAACTGGAAAGAAAATGCACAAGAAAATTACTTTCCCCAGAAAGAAAATATCCGAAAGGAAATACGACAAAACTGCACTTTTGCAAAATGGCAATATGAGATACCGATTCCTAGGGAGGAAAAGAACGATACAAACAAGATGAATTGAATCCCAGGACATATCAATGCCAATCCATAATGGGTTTGTGACAGGCTTGAATTTTTTGTGAATGAAGAGAACATGAGAATTTAAATGTCAAAACGGGTTTGAGATTACATTGTTTTTGATGAAAACGTAAGAGAGAGAGAGGTTCACAGTTACCAGTTCTTTCCCCAACTCAACAGCAGCTTCTTGGTAGCTAGCTTTCTTTCCAGAACTGCTTCCACAGAACACACAAATTCTCTTGAATCTTGATTTTGTCTCTTCCTCCATTGGTGTGGTGCCTCTCTCTCTCTCTCTCTCTCTCAATACAAACAATGATCTCCTTGAACAAAGGTAGAGAGGTATGGTTGAGAATGAAAACAAAGTGAGTCTTTGTTTACATATAAAAAGCCTCCACATGCGGACATCCACATTCAAGCCTCGCCCAATCACAAATCTGTCTCACTGATGCCGTGACCAAATAAATACTAGATTTATTTAATTATATATTTGTTGTATGTATATTCTTTCGAATTATAAAGATTAAAACTTTAATTTTAAAATTTTAAAGAGAGCTCTAATAATGTGGTGAGGAGTGAGATTCATATGGGATGTGATGTGTATGCTTATATTTTTGAATTTTTTTTTTTTCGCCACATCACTCGAACTCTCTTTAGAGCTCCAAAATTAGAGCACTCTATCATTGTTGGATTATAAATCTGTAGACACACAACCCACATATATGTATAATATATGTATATAACATATATTATTCGGGAAACAACCACTATATGCATAGGGGTGTAAATCTAACTTGGCCCATGTCAGGCCTCGCGGGCTCCTATCAAAATGTAAGCCGAGCCAGGCCGGCCCATGGGCCAAAAAATTAAGCCCAGGCCCAGGTTTAAACCCAGGGGTATTCGGGGCTTGGGCGGGCCGATGGGCGAACCCAATGGGCTTAGGCCTGGCTTGGGCGGGCCTGACTATTTTTTTTTAATTTTTTTTACCAAAATTTTATTATTTTTCATTAAAAAATACACTGGCCTCGCCACGGGCCCTAAGTGGGCCTTAAGCGGGTTAATGGGGTCGGGTCGAGTTTCAAAACAATGGCCCAAGCCTTAGCCTAAGGACTCGGGCTGGGCTCGGGCCGCGGGCCATTTTTACACCTTTATATATGCATTAATATAGCACTTTTAATCTACTCATAATGAAGTGGAAGAGAGAGATACAGAAAGGAGTGTGGGTCAACCCCATTCACATAGTCTATCAAATGTCATTAGGAATGGATAAATTATAAAATATTCTCGAAATATCACTTGTCCGTACTCCCTAATCAATATCATTCATTATGCCCCTCATGTTTCTCAATTACTTAATATAATACATCATCTACCCACATTTTCTACCAATCATAATACTATGGAGTATTACGTGTCTACACTCCAGAATTACTGAATAAATGGATTGGTGATGCCAAATTAGTGCTCCTAAACATTTTTCATTAGAAAAATTACAATTAAGTGGAAAGACTAAACAAAATTACTTATCAACTTTAATAATTGAAGTCATTTCACAATAATCTAAATTAATAATTTATTTATTTGTTACAAATTATCACAACATCTCTTTATTTATTTATTTTATATATTCTTTCGTAAAAAATTATAAATTCACTAAATAAGCAAATTTTAAAGCACTCCTTAGTTTATGAGTCATTAATTTTACAGGAATGATATTTGTTATCTACAATAATATTAAAATAGTAATATTTTTTTTATTACTTATTTATTATTTAATATGACATATCTTAAAAGAATTTGGATCATAAGGCAAATTTATAGCTTTCAAGATAATAACCTCAAACTCTATTTTTTGGTGTTAAAAGAGTAAAATAATTTTAAAGATTATGTTACTTCGATGTATCTGTAAATTTGTCCACATTATTTATTTGTCTATCTATTTATCCAAGTGTTATCTTTTTATCTAGTTATCTATCTATGTGTCATTTCATATTTGTTTACATGTTACCTCTTATTTGTTCACATATCACTTATATGTCTACCAAATTTGTTTATTTGTCTAATCACCATCACCACCACCAGTTACCATTATCAGCAACTTTTCTGGCCATTTTTCTAGTGACTTTTTCAACACCGACGTCAGTCCAATTGTGTCTAGCGGTAATCCAACGATAGTGGGGTAAAAATAAAAATAAAAAACTCAAAACAATAATTTGTCGTTTTACAAAACAATTTTATTAATCATATTCTTATTTCCATAAAAAATAACCAAACACCACATAATAACCAAAAAAAAATTCGATTATAACCAAAATAATAATCATAATAGGTCATAACCAATATCATAATGATTCATAACTAACACTATAATAAATCATAACTAAGTCATAACTAATGCCACAATAATAAAAAAAATCACAATTGTCATAACTGGGACATATGACACACACTCCAAAATAGGTAGTGTATTGTAGAAATTCCCTACATATATATATATATATATATATTTGATCAGCAAAAGAATCCTTTATTGATGAAAGAAGAATCAAATACATCAATAAAGATAAAGATGGGAAAAAATAGCATCATAACGAAACAAACCAATCCTAACTAAGTTGGCACCAGAATGAACGTCAAATCACTTGCAATCACCCCATCAGAGTTGGTGAGTGACCAACCAGCACAGCAAGCAAAAGGCACAAAACAAAATTATAAAACCATCAGCCAGACTGCTAAGTAGAAACACCAAACAGCAAACCATAATGCCAACCCCAACAAGGCATCAAATTCAACTAATCTGGAAGCTCCCCGCTACAGTAACCTCTGCAAATATAAATTCAGCAACACTAATCACCTGTTGGATGTCCTGCACAATATCATTAATAAAGTAATCACACCCAATACCATGGGTTTTCATCCAAAGAGCCAATCTAACTTTGATAAGATCAATGAGGACCGCAACTGTGACAACCCCGTCACGTATTATGCTTTTAATTCTTTAATTACACGTGTGCTTATGTGCTAGGTGTGGATTTGAATGCTAATTATATGTTTAATGTGATATTTGGATTCATATATGTTAACCATATGAATAACTATTGTGATTTATGTTATAATCTAAAAATTGAAGGCCTTAATGGCATTAGAAACCGAAATGGGTTAATTTATTGAGATCGGCATAATTTTTAGAGCCTATTGAAAAGTTTGATTAAAATTTGATTCAGATTAAATTAATTAAAATTAACTGTGATTAGTTAATTTTAAACCTTAATTAGCACCATAATCTAATCAACATGTATATATATATATATGTTATAATTAAGAAATTGAGCTCAAACATTTCATTTGGCTGAAATTTTGCAAGTTAGAGAGAGAGAGAGAGACCATTCTATAGAGAGAAGAAGCTAGAGAACTTGGATTTTGGCTAAAGGAAGCTAGGTTTTTGCATAATCAAGCAAAGTACTGGACTCTAGCTAAGAATTTGACTTCTAATTCATGAATTTAAGTTATGTATTTAGTGATTTCTTAATCACAAGTATTGAGCTAGAAATGTGCTAAAGATGATGAATTTAGAGTCAATTCATGCATGCATGCACAATTTTGTTGAATTCCATCATTTTGAGCATGATTTTTGTCATCCATGTTGAAATTAAGAATCATACCTTACATGCATTCATGAATTATGAAGTTTTAGAACTTAATTCCATGATTTATATAGTTTTGAAAGTGAATTTCATGTTTCTGAAGCTTTGGAAAAAAAATTGAAGTTTAATCATACATGTATGATCATTTGAGTTGAATTCATGAAATTTGGCTACAAGGCTTGCGAATTAGTCTTGAATCCATGTTTATAGATGAGTTTTAAGTGTTTGTGAAGTTGTATACAAGCCATGCAAGATTTTGATTTGAAAACACAAGTTTTGGAGGTTCAATTCTGTTATGGAAATGCCAGAATTCTGCTCCACCTCTTGAGCGAACAACCTGTCACTCGAGCGCACATTTCATGCATCCAGAAGTTTTGTAGAGATTTGCAGTTAGCTCTAGTGACCAAGTCACCACTCGAGTGATTGCCTTTTAATTTGTACCTTGGCTTGAGCAAACATCAAGCCTAGATTCGGACCATCCAGTACTCTTGCAGACCATGTGGTCTGCTTGAGCGACAAATGTTGCGCTCGAGCGAACTATCCTGTTTCAACATATTTTAAATGTTTTACTCATTTTGACATTCTCATTCCTTTCTAAGCATTCTTAGGCATGAATTGAACATCCTAAATGAATTAAAGAGTTAGAATGAAGCCTAAAAGAATTGAATAAGTTAAAGGACAATCCAGTTAAGCAATATAATTCAATGTGTGTACATTTATGAATTATGTAGGATCATCCACGAGGACGAGTCAAGAACCGAATCACTGTGAGTAATATCTTAGTAAAGATATTTTCTTAATTACTCTATTTTCTGTATATCCTACTATGGTATGTTTTCCGAACTTATGATTTTGTAAGTGTGAACGAGTTTCTATTTGTCCGATCAACATGATATCTATAAATATGATTGATGTGACACGAATTTGTACGATGGACCTAAGGTCGTTCTGTATATATGCAATGGACCCGAGGTCGTTTCGTATATTTCACAAGATGGACACAAGGTCGTTCTGAATATCTGATAAGTCTGATTATCTGTTATGAGTTAACTGAATGGCCATTATACAGCTATAAATGATTGGACTGTGAGAACCCGAATACAAAAATAAAGTAAATAATAAAATAATAATAATTTTACAATCTCAAAAATTTTGTTTGTGAATCTTAAAGTGCAAATTAAATACTATTGGAGGGTATTTTGATTAATTCTAAACTATAAAATAAATTTATGATGGAAATCTTTAATTTAAAGGCAAGATTTACTATTAAAATAAATAATAGTAATAATATTAGATAATAATAATAAGTGGATTTCTGGTTATGTATATAAAGATAACAAAAACCCTAACTCTTATTATAATTATTTTCCACAACACTAGCCATGGGTTTATGAAGGAAAGAGATGAGTAATTCAATCATCAAGATTATTGTTGTAGCCAAGAAGGAGAGCTTTGGGTGTGTTGTGTCATATGGCCTCTTAGGTTTTCTTAGGGATGGCAATGGACCGGGGCAGGGCCGGGGATCACACTCCTCGTCCCCAATCCCTAATAGTGAAAATTTCTTCGTCCCCGGCCTCGATCCCCCAACGGGGAACCTATCACCGTCCCCGTCCCCCCCTCCCCCTCGCCCCCCGCTCCTGCCCCTAACAGGATCGGGTTTCCCAACCCTGAACATTCCCCAGCCCAAAAAAGAAAAAAAATAGCAACAACAGCAACAACAGATCAAGATCATCGAAGCCGATTTCACCTCCAAAATCAACAGGAATGGTTCGAAGCTATTAGAATCGTCTTCATCTTCATATTTCCTTCTCCAATAATCTTGTCTTCGTCTTCTTCGGAGCTATCGGAATAGAGAATAGGGTCAAAGGACTTGAAAGTGAGGGAATTGGAGCGGGTGAATCGGGAGAAAGGGCCGATGATGAAGGAGTAGGAGCGGTGGTAGATGATCTGGGGGTCATCTTCGGAGGAGGGAGTAAGGAAGATGAAAATGAAGAAGAGGGTTGAGGGCTGAATACATCGTTAGATAGAGAGAGAGAGAGAGAGAGAGATGGGTGATGAAAAGCAAAGCCCTAAGTATATATATATATATATATATATATGGGGATTATTCAGAGAACATTCAGGGCGGGGCTGGGGCCGGGGCCTAGGAACCTATCATTGTCCCCGGCCCAAAAGCCATCAGGGATCCATTTTTCAATACCAGCCCTCGTCCTATGGGGGTAATTTTCAGAGAAAACCCGACTTATCAGGCCAGGGTGGTCAAGGTCCCTATCGAGCTGGGTTCATATTGTCATTCCTAGGTTTTCTTCTCTTCTTGCTTTGTTTTTCAATCCTTCTTCATTTTTTTTTTATTCAATTCATTTATGTAGAGGTTGTAGGTGTATGTGTTTTATATATATATATATATATATATTGTGTGAGTGATTTTCTGATCACACTGCCCTCCTTAGTGATTCAGCTGTAGAACACAGGCAGAATAGATGGCACCCTGCTGTCCTACACGGAAAGAAAAGGCTCCGGCGGTGGTTCTTTCACCCAGGGGCACTCCGACGATCAAGTCAGTATATCTCTCAAAGATAAATCAACTATTCAACTCACAAGCTTGAGTACCAAAAAGCATACCTTAGACCCATGGGGGTGCCTCTCTTTTATAGCCAATACAATCCTAGTCCCAATAGGAGCCTGGCCCTAATGGACTTAGGATTACTGCTAATCTGGGACTCCTAGTGGGATTAGGATAAACTCTCTAAGAGTCTTATCTTTACCCAAACTGAAGTCTTCTCCCAATCTAGGACTCTTGTCCATATCTAGGTTGAGTTCCCTCTTCATTCTAGGACTCTTGTCCCTTATCCGCTTATCTCGGATTCCGATATCTTCGGAGGTAACCTCGGCCTAGCCGAGATGACCTCGGTACAACGACCAAGACACGTGGCACCTCGGCTGACACGTCGGCGTCACCTTGCCACGTGTTGGTACTCAGAAAATATATCCCCACAACTGCCCCCTAGGTTCTATTACCTCGGCATTCTGAGGTGATGGAACCTACATTGTTCGTTCATCTATGCCCCTCTGTCCGAGATCAAACTCGCCGACCTCAAAGTTTCCTGGACTTTACTGTCCACTTTTGTCAAGTATCAAGCTTCATGCTTTCCAAACTGCTCGAGATCACACCTCCTAGCCGAGGTTCTTGTTCCATTAATTCGTAAACTCCAAGAGCTTTGCAACTGCTCCACTCACATTCTCTGGCGAGTTCCTGACTTCCAGTCATCTATTTGACTCCGGCGATTTTCATATCGGCGTTCATTTCTCTTGGTAGGTTCATAAACTCTTTTATTAAGATCAATCTTTCATAACTCTTCTGAATCTGTTTACTTGCCCTCTGTTGTCTTCTATTTTCGTCTGTTTTCAAGTTTTGAATTGTTTGAATGCCTGGCACTGTTCTTGCCATATCCACTTTCTGTTGCTAGCATCGTGTCTGGGTCATTTACTTTCTTGTTCTTCACATACTTACTTAGTGCCTGTGTACTTTGGCTTTATTCTTGAACTTTGTTGTCTTCTTGACTCTGATTTTTCTCTTTTTTCATTCAATCCTCTGGCTTTTTCTCTTTCTAGCTCTTTTGCTTAAATCCGTCATTGTTCCAAGCTTTCAAGCTCTGCAACTGTCTTCGTTCCTCTCCTCCGGTGAAGCTTACGTCATTGTCGTCAGACTTCAGCAATTTTTATTCCGGCTTCCCTCTTTCTGGTAAGCCACTGTTCCTCCTGGTTTTATTTCTTGTTGCTTTCCAAGAAGCTCTGCTTCATTGTTAATCACCATTGTTTCCAAATCATCTTCTTGAATACACATTGTTCACACATCTGTTGATTTCTGCCACTGTTCTTGGCTTGACACACCTGTGCAATCTTTTTGTCTTGATTTCCTGATAGCTTTATCACCATTCTTGATTACGAATTACATTCTTGTTTCTGTTTTCGGTGTCTTTTTCCAGATTCTTGCTTTCAAACTCCGAGGTGCCAATTGCCGAGAAAAGCCTTGATCAAACTCTTTGGAAGATTGATGCTGAGCTCGAGGCCGAGAAGTCTTCCCAACTGTCTTCTACATTCTGCCATTGATGCCGAGTAGTTTTGTTTTCCTTCTTTTACTCCTTGTACCTTGTACCATGTACTTTGTCGGTCTTTGTATGCTTTTAATCTGGCCGACGTGCCTTCTTCTGAACAGTTACGCTTTGATTGTTCCCTCTTTAATAAAAAAACTACAACTGTATTGTCTGAATGCCTCAATCTTTATTTTCTCTTGATGATTCTATACTTAGAATATTTTGCATGCCTTTCATACTTTGCCTCCTTTGTGCAATCTTCTCGGGGTTACATACCTCGGGTATAATAACTACAAGCTTTACTTCGGCAAGATACTGACCTGCAAACTTTTCATAAATTTCAACAAGTGTAAAACACATACTATTCAATGTTAACTTTGCAAACTTTTCTCAAGTTATAACAAGTGCTAAACAATGA
The DNA here is from genome assembly GCA_030407325.1 of Camellia japonica. NCBI lineage: Eukaryota > Viridiplantae > Streptophyta > Magnoliopsida > Ericales > Theaceae > Camellia > Camellia japonica. The sequence continues at coordinate 97,496,318 of JAPPVO010000017.1, read as the reverse complement.
TCTACTTGTAAATTGCTACAAATTTCAACAAGTGTTTAAACAATATACTTAGCTTTTACTTCAACCTATAAATTGCTGCAAATTTCAACAGATGATCATATGTCGGCTTAACGTCATCTTGTAAATTGCTACAAATTTCAACAAGTGTTAGGCATTTTCTTTGATCTAACCAACCTGCAGATTGCTATAAGTGTTTAAATAATAACCTCGGCTTTGCTTCGACTTGTAAATTGCTACAAATTTCAACAAGCGAAGGGAAACAGTAATCTCGGCTTAACTTCAACTTGTAAATTGCTACAAATTTCAACAAGTGAAGATAAGGAACCATCTCAGCTTAACTTTAACTTGTAAATTGCTACAAATTTCAACAAGTGAAGATAAAGAATCAGCTTAACTTCAACTTGTAAATTGCTACAAATTTCAACAAGTGAAGATAAGGAACCAGCTTAATTCCAACTTGTAAATTGCTACAAATTTCAACAAGTGAAAATAAGGAACCATCTCAGCTTAACTTCAACTTGTAAATTGCTACAAATTTCAACAAGTGAAGATAAGGAATCAGCTTAACTTCAACTTGTAAATTCCTACAAATTTCAATAAGTGAAGATAAGGAACCAGCTTAACTCCAACTTGTAAATTGCTACAAATTTCAACAAGTGAAGATAAGGAATCAGCTTAACTTCAACTTGTAAATTGCTACAAATTTCAACAAGAGTTAAACATCATCTCGGTTTAACTTCGGTTAAACATCATCTCGGCTTAACTTCGGTTAAGCATCATCTCGGTTTAACTCCGGTTAAACATCATCTCGGCTTAACGTCGGTTAAAAATTATCTCGGCTTAACTTCAACTTGTAAATTGTTACAAATTTCAACAAGTGGTAAACATATTCTTCTTCTCCCTGCCCCCTGTATGGCTTCCACATACTCCTTTGCTCTTCTCTTCTCGGACTTAAGTGCTGAGATCTTGTCTGCTAGAATCTTGGATTTGCTCACTCAGGCTGAGCTCTTCTCTCCTCAGACCTACTTATCTAGGCCAAGATCATGGATCCGGGATCTGCTCACTTAGGCTGAGTTCTCGTTTTCTCGGGCCTACTTGTCTAGGCTGAGATCACGTCTTCTCGGATCCGGGATCCAGGATCTGGAATCCGGGATCTGCTCATTTAGGATAAGTTCTTCTATACTCGAATGTTATCCCCTTGGGAGCGTTCATGGCCCTTGTCTTTGCATCCCTTCTGGAAGGGTCTTCGTTCCTCCGCAGGTATCTATCCTTCCACACCTGGAGGTCATCTTCGTTGTAGTATCCGCTTCGATCTGTTGTCTTTGGTGCGTCACCTTCCTGGCCGGCGTCTTTCACTCCGTGACTCTGGTCACGAGTTTCTGTGTTGCGGTTGTCCCCTTCAACATCGAGGTTGATAGGTCTCCCACTTCCAGCAGGAGCGTTGTCTCCAATCTGATTCTTCTGTCCTTCACTGGCCATCTATTCTTCTTTCTTTCCCACAGACGGCGCCAAATTGTGTGAGTGATTTTCTGATCACACTGCCCACCTTAGTAATTCAGCAGTAGAACACAGGCAGAATAGATGGCTTCTAGATAACCTGCAACAGAAAGAGAAAAATCCCACGGTGGTTCTTCCACCCAGGGGCACTCCGACGATCAAATCAGTATATCTCTCAAAGATAAATCAACTATTCAACTCACAAGCTTGAGTACCAAAAAGCATACCTTAGACCCATGGGGGTGCCTCTCTTTTATAGCCAATACAATCCTAGTCCCAATAGGAGCCTGGCCCTAATGGACTTAGGATTACTGCTAATCTGGGACTCCTAGTGGGATTAGGATAAACTCTCTAAGAGTCTTATCTTTACCCAAACTGAAGTCTTCTCCCAATCTAGGACTCTTGTCCATATCCAGGTTGAGTTCCCTCTTCATTCTAGGACTCTTGTCCCTTATCCGCTTATCTCGGATTCCGATATCTTTGGAGATAACCTCGGCCTAGCCGAGATGACCTCGGTACAACGACCAAGACACGTGGCACCTCGGCTGACACGTCGGCGTCACCTTGCCACGTGTTGATACTCAAAAAATATATCCCCACATATATATATATATATATATTGTTAAGAAACCTGAGGAGCTAATTTGTACATAAATAATGGGTGTAATTCTTCATCTAAAAATTCTACACAGAATCACAAACCTTAGAAATCAAGAAACCATACTAAACGAATGAATTTTGAACTAAAATTTTTACTGTAACTTTATCACATATTGTATTTCATATTCGAATTTTTTCATAATTTTTGGGAGTCAAAATCCATACAAACGGATGCATTCAAATCTGTCTAGGAAACTAGTACAAAACAATAACTTCAGAAGTGTTACTCTTTTTAGGTATAAATCCAAAAATTATCAAATCAATGTCATTAGAACCAGTTATGAGTCTTGTTTCGTACATTTTTGGTCTTGCATTGATTGCTTGGGCATACTAAGAGAACCATTAATTTCTTTAAAGTGCTACAGAAAGTGACCTGTTTGGATATAATTAATTGTAAATAATTATTTTGAAAAGCAAATCAAGTAAAACCAACTAGGTTTGAAACTTAGGATATATTAGTTGATATCTGGAGGGTTTTGGAATTTTTTTTAATAATGTGGAGTGGGTTTTTAATTTTCAAATTTAGCAAATGGATTGGGAAAACTTGTTTAAAATTCTGTTTTATCTTAACGTTACTTTTAATTAATTTTCGATCTGAACCCATGTCTTGGGTAATTTTAGACCTTGAAGAACATGAACTTAGGTATTATTTAATAGTAACGGTGAGTTGAATGAGCCATGATAGTGTGATTTAGCTTGGGGTTACTTAGTTTCTTATTCTTTTTTAGTATTTTTGAGTTACTAGTGACATGTAGTTTTCGTACTTGGTTCAGGGCACTAGTTGGACTTTCCTATTCGGTTTGAGGATTATATTATACTGTGTTCAGGTGAGTAGGTGCATGCTACATATTTTTATAAATGTTCCCCTACCCTGAACTATTGGAAAATTAAATTGTTATTTCATGACTAAATTATTTATGAAATATGTGTAAACTTGGCATACTGTAAACTATTTGTTATGATCTCATGTTTATAATGGTAAACTACCATGTTTTGTGAAACTGAATTGTATTGATTATTGAGACCATCTGTATATAAAAGTCCCGAGAAATTATTCCACTGTGTGTGGTGACTTTGGCCACTAGGGAACAGATCCAGGTTAGGCTGTGATGACTCTAGTGCTCAATGATTGTAAGGAAAAGACATGGGTTAGGCTAGGTGACCTTCAATCGGATCGTCTTAGAGAAAAGGTCGGGCTACCACCCCGAGGATGACTCTTGGTTCGATATTGAATCCAACGGGCTTATTGTCTTTAGAATTTTGTGGTGTGTTACTTGTTATTCTTGGTACCCAGAAAATTATTGATGATCATGTTGTAATTTTTTTTAAGTAGAGAATGTCATTTGTTATATTCTTGAGAGACATGAGTATTTTAACTGTTGAACTGTGAAACCTTCTTTTTGAAACAGATTGTCTTTATCAAAATTGTATGTCAATCTAGTTTCTGTGATATATATCTTATTTTGGAATTGAACCCTGTTTTTTTAAAACTGTATTTACTATCCATGCTTTTACTCACTGAGCTATCAGCTGACTTAGTTATTTATCATTTCCAGGTGGTAGAAGGACTTAGAGTGGACTCATGGCATAGCGGGGACTCAATTACATGGACCTCTAGACATTTATATATATATATATATATAATGTTTATTTTTCAGATTGTTATGTCAATATTTTTTTTTATTGAAGTTCATTTAGGATTATTCTGTTATGTGGGATGATTATATCTCATTGGTTTCGATGGTATTGATTAGGGTTAGTTTTTCCATTTATACTTGTGACTTGTAACTAGATTGGATTTTGATTTATTTATTTCCGGACTATCGTTACATTTATTCTTTGTGATATTGTGTTCGTTACGTGTACCTTGGGCTAAATCCCTGTGGGCCACAGCCGGTCATGCTTGGATTTTGGGTGTAACAATTGTGGTATTAGAGCCGTAGGTTTACCAAGTTACATCGCTTGTATTTCATCATTTAGACAAGTTATGAATCCCTTGAGTCCTTAGTAGTGTGTGGTTTAGTTAGTTTTGTTTAAACTTGTGTTGAATCTTTCTTGATTTCATTTTGAAGGTTAAAAGTTGGCACCTAGATATCTACATGGATTGTCTATTCCTTGTGAGCCTTTGGATGCTTGTATCCCCGTGTCTACTCTATTAGGAGAAACAGTAGTATTGAGAGATGCTTGTAGATCTTGTGAGGTAGACTTGGATGGTATGATTTTTCCTGTGGATTTGATTTCCTTAGAGATGAAGGAATTTGACATGATTTTGGGGAGGATTGGTTGATGAAGCATCATGCCTCTACTGATTGTTTTAGAAAGAGGGTAGTTTTTGCTATGCCAGGATAACATGAGTTTTTCTTTCAAGGAGATAGGAAAGGGTCTTCTATCTATTTTATCTCTTCTCTTCTAGCTAACCGAATGTTGAGAAAAGGGTATCAGGGTTACTTAGCTTGTGTGGTTAGCACCGAATAGTTAGAGTAGAAGTTAGAGGAATTACCTATGGTGATGGAATTTGTTAGTGTTTTTTTTTCCCCAGAGGAACTACCTGCTATTCCTTCAGACCGTGATGTAGAATTTTCCATTGACTTGGTCCCCAATACAGCACTTATCTTTAGAGCACCCTATAGTATGGCACCGTTAGAGTTGAGGAAGTTACAAACTCAATTATAGGAGTTGTTAGACAAAGGTTTTATTAGGCCTAATGTTTCACCTTGGGGAGCACTTGTGTTGTTTGTGAAGAAGACGGATGAGTCTATGAGGTTGTGTATTGACTATAGGGAACTGAACAAAGTTACAGTGAAGAATATGTATCCTTTGCCATGCATGGATGACCTATTTGACCAATTGTAGGGAGCTCAGGTATTCTCTAAGATTGACTTGAGGTTAGGCTATCACTAGTTGAAGGTAAGGGATGAGGATTTTCCTAAGACAACTTTTAGAACTTGTTATGGGCATTATTAGTTCTTAGTGATGCCTTTTGGTCTTACAAATGCACCAGTTGCATGCGTGGATTTGATGAAAAGAGTATTTAAACCTCAGCTAGATAAATTTGTGGTGGTGTTTATTGATGACATCCTAATTTATTCGAGTAAGGAGGAGTATGAGTAGCATTTGAGGGTAGTACTTCAAATCCTTAAGGATAAGAGATTTGTATGCAAAATTTAAGAAGTGTGAATTCTGGTTGAGCAGTGTATCCTTTTTGGGTCATGTGGTGAGTTAAGATGGGGTATCTGTGGATAGCATGAAGGTGGCGGCAGATTGGCCGCGACCTACTTTTGCGATAGAGGTACGCAGCTTTCTAGGGCTAGCTAGATATTATAGAAGGTTTGTGGAAGCGTTCTCCTACATTGCTTTTCCATTTACTGATCTCACCAGAAAATGGGTAAAGTTTGAGTGGAATAATGATTATGAAAATAGTTTTTCAAGAGTTTAAACAGAGATTAACATCAACTCCAATCCTTGCCTTACCTATTGATGGGGGGTGGTTTTGTGATTTGTAATGATGCTTCACGGCAGGATTTAGGATGTGTGCTTATGCAACGTAGGAAAGTGATTGCTTATCTATTGCGATAGTTGAAAGTACATAGGAGAAATTATCCTACGCACGACTTGGAGTTAGCAACAGTGATTTTTGCTCTTGAGATCTGGCAACATTATTTGTATGGAGAGTCATGTGAGATTTACACTGACCATAAGAGTTTAAAATATATTTTCACACATAATGAGCTAAATTTGAGACAAAGTAGATGGCTTGAGTTGCTAAAAGATTATGATGTAACTATTTTGTATCATCTGGGGAAGGCAAATGTGGTAGCAAATGCCTTGAGTAGGAAGGTCGTAGTTGGAGATGTACCTACTTTGTCATTGAGAGTTGTTTAGTAGAAGATATGAGACGTTTGAGGCTTGAGGTTGTTACACCTAGCGATAGGGCTTATTGTAGTTAGTTGGCAGTTCAGCCGACCTTGAGAGAATGGATTCGTTTAGCTCAAGAGATTGACCCCTAGTGTGAGCGTATTAAAGGAGAGATGGCAGAGAGTAAGCATGCAGACATTGGGGTTAGTGATGATGGATTGCTTAGATTTTGTAGCCGAGTTAGTGTTCCTGTTGATGGTGATTTGAAGAATGAGATTATGATGGAGGCACATAGTTCTAGTTACAACATTCATCCTAGAAGCATTAAGATGTATCAAGATCTTCGTGAAAATTTTTGTGAAAATTTTCGGTAGAATGGTATAAAGAGAGATATTGCAGAATTTGTGGCTCAGTGTTTGGTATGTCAACAGGTTAAAGTAGAACATTAGAAGCCTGTAGGGAAACTACAACCCTTATCTATACCAAAGTAGAAGTGGGATCATATTACCATGGACTTCATGTGTGGATTACCTCATACTAGTAGTAATCACGATGCAGTTTGGGTAATTGTTTATAGATTAACCAAGTCAACACATTTTATTGCAGTACAGATGAACTATTCTGTAGCTCGTTTTGCACAGCTATATGTGAAGGAGATTGTTACATAGTGCACCTGTGTCGATAGTGTTAGATCGAGACCCTCATTTTGTGTCTAAGTTTTGGGGTGTGTTACAGTCAGCTATGGGTACTCATTTAAATTTTAGTTCAGGTACATATGGGTAATCGAAGAGGACTATTCAGACCTTTGAGGATATGTTGAGGGCTTGTGTTTTGGAATGGAGAAGTAATTGGGATAATTATTTTCCGCTCATGGAGTTTGCATAAAATAATAGTTATCATTCTAGTTTAGGAGTAGCTCTTTATGAGGCTTTGTATGGAAGGAAGTGTAGATCTCCTTTGTACTGGTATGAGGTTGGTGAAAGGCAATTGTTGGGACCTGCCTTGGTGAATGATGCTAAACAGAAAATTATCACCATCAGAGAGAGATTATTGACTGCTCAGAGTAGACAAAAAAGTTATGCTGATCATCATAAGGGAGATTTAGAGTTTCATGTGGAGGATATGGTATCTTGAAAGTATCACCATGGAAAAGAGTCATCAGGTTTGGAAAGAAGGGAAAGTTGAGTCCTAGATACATTGGACCATTTGAGGTATTGGAGAAGGTTGGTGAGGTTGTGTAACATGTTGCTTTACCCCCTAGGTTGGCAGGAGTGCATAATGTGTTTCACGTGTCTATACTAAGGAAATATGTGCACAGTCCATCGCACGTGATAGATTATAAGCCGCTTCAGATTAGGGAGAACTTTTCTTAAGAGGAGATGCCTGTTCAGATCTTGGATTTGAAAAAGAAAATGTTACGTACAAAGACCATTAAATTGGTTAAGGTACTGTGGCGTAATCATCTAGTTGAAGAGGTGAGTTAGGAAAGCAGGGACGAGATGCGCGAGAAGTACCCATATCTATTCTTATTTTACTCAGGTTAGTTTCGAGAACGAAACTTTTCTTTTATGGGGGGAGAATATGAGAACCCAAATATAAAAATAAAGTACATAATTAAATAATAATAATTTTATAATCTCAAATATTTTGTTTGTGAATCTTAAAGTGCAAATTAAATACTATTGGAGGGTATTTTTATTAATTCTAAACTATAAAATAAATTTATGGTGGAAATCTCTAATTTAGAGGCAAGATTTACTATTACAATAAATAATAGTAATAATGTTAGATAATAATAATAATAATAAGTGGATTGTTGGTTATGTATATAAAGATAACAAAAACCCTAACTCTTATTATAATCGTTTTTCACAACACTAGCAGCCCTAGCAGTTGTGGGTTTATAAAGGAAAGAGTGGAGTGATTCAATCATCAAGATTATTTTTGCAGCCAAGAAGGAGAGCTTTGGGTGTGTTGTGTCGTGTGGCCTCTTAGGTTTTCTTCTCTTCTTGCTTTGTTTTTCAATCCTTATTCATTTTTTTTTATTCTATTCATTTATGTAGAGGTTGTAGGTGTATGCATTTTGTATGTATATATATATATTTAACAAACCTAAGGAGGTAATTTGTGCATAAATAATGGGTATAATTCTTAATCTAAAAATTCTACACAGAATCACAAAACTTAAAAATCAAGAAACCATATTAAATGAAGCAATTTTGAACTGAAATTTTTATTGTAAATTTATTACATATTGAATTTCATATTAGAACTTTTTCATAATTTTTGGAAGTCAAAATCCATATAATCCATATACTCCATGCTGTTTCATAATTCAAATCTGTCTAGGAAACTAGCACAAAACAGTAACTTTGGAAGTGTCGCTCTCTTTGGGTATAAATCCAAAAATTATTAAATTAGTGTCATTAGAACCGGTTATGAGTCTAGTTTCTTACAGTTTTGGCCTTGCATTGATTGCTAGTGTATACTAAGAGAACCATTAATTTCTTTAAAGTGCTGCAGAAAGTGACCTATTTGGATATAATTAATTGTAAATAATTATTTTGGTAAGCAAATCAAGTAAAACCATTTGGGTTTGAAACTTAGGATATATTAACTGATATCCAGAGGGTTTTGGAATTTTTCTAACAGCGTGGAGTAGGTTTTTAATTTTCAAATTTAGCGAATAGATTGAGAAAACTTGTTTAAAATTCTATTTTATCTTAAAGTTACTTTTAATTAAGTTTCGATCTGAACCCATGTCTTGGGTAATTTTAGACCTTGAAGAACATGAACTTAGGTATTATTTAATAACAACGGTGAGTTGGATGAGCCATGATAGTGTGATTTAGCTTGGGGTTACTAAGTTTATTGCTTTTTTTTAGTAATTTTGAGTTACTAGTGACATGTAGTTTTCGGACTTGGTTCAAGGCACTAGTTGGACTTTCCTATTCGGTTTGAGGATTATATTATACTATGTTCAAGTAAGTAGTTGCATGCTACATATTTTTATAAATGTTCCCCTATCCTAAACTGTTGGAAAATTAAATTATTGTCTTAGGACTAAACTGTTTTTGATAAATTATTATATTATCAATGGAATTAAATTATTTCTAAAATATGTGTAAACTTCGCATACTGTAAACTATTTGTTATGGCCTCATGTTTATAATGGTGAACTACCATGTTTTGTGAAACTAAATTGTATTGATTATTGGGACCATCTGTATATAAAAGTTCAGGAAAATTATTCCACTGTGTGTGGTGACTCTGGCCACTACGAAACAGATCTGGGTTGGGCAGTGATGACTCTAGTACTCAACGATTGTGAGGAAAAGACATGGATTGGGCTAGGCTAGGTGACCTTCAATTGGATCGTCTTAGAGAAAAGGCCCGGCTTGCCACCTTGAGGATGACTCTTGGTTCGATATTGGATCCAACGGGCTTATTGCCTTGAGAACTTTGTGGCGTATTATTTGTTATTCTTGGTATCCAGAAAATTATTGATGATCATGTTGTAATTTGTTTTAAGTGGAGAATGTCATTTGTTATATTCTTGAGAGACATGAGTATTTTAATTGTTGAACTGTGGAACCTTTTTTTTTAAACAAATTGTTTTTATGAAAAATTTATGCTAATTTAGTTTTTGTGATATATATCTTATTTTGGAATTGAACCCTGTTTTTCAAAACTGTATTTACTATCCATGCTACTACTCACTGAGCTATCAGCTGACTTAGTTGTTTATCATTTCCAAGTGATAGAAGGACTTAGAGTGGACTCATGGCATAGTGGGCACTCAATTACATGGATCTCTAGGACATTTATATACATATATATATATATATATGTTTATTTTTCAGATTGTTATGTCAAGTTTGTGCATATTTTTTTTTTATTGAGGTTCATTTAGAATTATTCTGTTATGTGAGATGTTTATATCTCATTGGTTTGGATGGTATTGATTTGGGTTGGTTTTGCTATTTATACTTATCACTTGTAACTAGATTGGGTTTTGATTTATTTATTTTTGGACTATCGTTACATTTATTCTTTGTGATATTGGGTTTGTGTTTAGGCTTACGTGTGCCTTGGGCTAAGTCCCTGTGGGCCAAGGCCGTCATGCTTGGATTTGGGGTATGACAGGACCCAACGTCGTTCCGTTAACATATGATCGATTCTGTTCTGTACATCTGTTATCTATTGGACCCGAGGTCGTTCTGCTATCTGTTGGACCCAAGGCTGTTCCGTTATGAATTGTTTATGATATGGAAATTCATATGTTACTTAAAAGAACCCATTCACAGAACCCTTTTACTCTAATGTTATTCATAGAGCATTAGCTTGCTCTGTATTTATATGTATATAGGTGAACAACAGAATGTTCAGCCTTAGTGGGCCTGTGAAAGGATTACTAAGTTTTTGTGGAGTTAGCTATGAAACGCCTCATGAGTGAGGCTTTTGTTTCTTTTGTCTTTTGTTTTGTTTTTACTGGTCATGCCTGACCCTCTTTTGCTTATAAGAAGTTTAAGTTTTGTAAGATCATGAATAATACTTTTGTGTTTAAGCCTTGTATGGAAGTCTGTAATGAATGTATGAATGTCACACCCCAAATCCAAGCATGACCAGTGGCTCACAAGGACTAAGCCCAAGGCACATGTAAGCCAAAACATAAACCCAATATCACAAAGAATAAATGTAACGATAGTCCAGAAATAAATAAATAAAAACCCAATCCAATTACAAGTCACAAGTATAAACGACAAAACCAACCCTAATCAATACCATCCAAACCAATGAGATATAAACAACCCACATAACAGAATAATCCTAAATGAACCTCAATAAAAAAAATTATGCACAAACTTGACATAACAATCTGAAAAATAGACATAAAAACAATGTCCTAGAGGTCCATGTAATTGAGTCCCCGCTATGCTATGAGTCCACTCTAAGTCTTTCTATCACCTAGAAATGATAAACAACTAAGTCAGTTGATAGCTTAGTGAGTAGAAGCATGGATAGTAAATACAGTTTTGAAAACAAGGTTCAATTCCAGAATAAGATATATATTACAAAAACTAGATTGGCATACAGTTTTGATAAAGAAAAATCTGTTTCAAAAAGAAGATTCCACAGTTCAACAATTAAAATACTCATGTCACGCAAGAACATAAAAAATGACATTCTCCACTTAAAACAGATTGCAACATGATCACCAATAATTTCTAGGTATCAAGAATAGCAAGTAACACGCCACAAAGTTCTCAAGGCAATAAGCCCATTGAATCCAATATCGAACCAAGAGTCATCCTCGGGGTGGCAACCTGGCATTTTCTCTAAGACGATCTAATTAAAGGTCACCTAGCCTAGCCCAGGTCTTTTCCTTAAAATCGTTGAGCACTAGAGTAAAACAACCAAATTCGGATCCGTTCCCTAGTGGCCAGAGTCACCACACACAGTGGAATAATTTCCCTCAACTTTTATATATAGATGGTCCTAATAATCAATACAATTCAGTTTCGCAAAATATGATAGTTCACCATTATAAACGTGAGACCATAACAAATAATTCATAGTATGCCAAGTTTACACATATTTCAAAAATAATTTAATTCTATTGATAATATAATAATTTATCAAAACAGTTTTATCCTAAAACAACAATTTAATTTACCAACAAATCAGGGTAGGAGAACATTTATAAAAATATGTAGCATGCAACTACTCACCTGACCACGATATAATATAATCCTCAAACCGAATATGAATGTCACGGCTCAAACCAGTCCCTATAGGTTTAGCATCATGACTGGCCAGTAATCATAGATACCTATAGGCTCAAAGACAAAATTTCAAAATGTTTAAATCATATCGGGGCCTAAAGTGGAAGCAAAACAAAATAATTATCCATTGAGCTGTGCATACGTGATGAACTAAACATTTAAAACAAAAATGTATGATGCACCTTTACATATACAAGACATATCTTATGCATCTCACACACATATATACATAAGACCTTTAACAAAATACAAAACTTAGCAAAATAAAACTAAATCCTCAACATAGAGGCACATCTTGGGTGGCTTGACAAAGAGGTGGACTCCGAGCTAAACTCTAATGCCGATCTTCAAGTTGCTCACCTACATATATATAAATATAAAAGAGTGAGCTAGAGCCTAGTGAGTAATAACAGTATAAAAAGGTTTAAATGAATGAAGTTCAATAGATTCAAAACATAATTTCCATTTCACAAATGATCCATTTCCTCGATCAACAATTCGTTTAGCAATGAATCCATTATATCACAATAGCAATAACCATTCAAATTAATTTACGTGGTACATCCAATAGAGTAACAATGTGTCAATATCAATATGATAACTAGGGTCAATCTAGTGGGACCACAATGGGTCAATCAATATATCATATTCAATGTGGACCATTAAGGTCTAACATCAAAGATCTATGTGTTTCAATCATCCAATAGGCCACGGTATTGTTTCCCTCGGGCAAGGGTCAATGGGCCATGGTATTATATCCCCCAGGCAAGGGCCTATTAAACAATGGGCCTTGGTATTGTTTCTCCCAAGCAAGGGCCTTTGGCCATGGTATTATTTCCTCCAGACAAGGGCTTCACTAAAGGATGCCATGAATACAATTTCAAAACAGAACTTCATTCATTATGAGAAAATAACGTTTCAATAAACCATTCCATCAATCATCATAACGTTTCAATAAACCAATCAATCGATCATATATCGATTTCGAGAACAATAATAGCTTTGAAAATAAATATAACTTGAACATATATTTATAAGTTACTACTCACAATGGGTTTGAACAAATATTACTCCTCGGATGTCCAATCTACGAAAAGCACATAAACAAACATATCAAAACACAATTATTACTCTCTTGATCATATATAACTTCTCTTATTCTTTTCTTTTTGAGTAAACCGAATTCCTATTCCACAAATTCTTACCTTACTTATTCTTTTCATACTCAAGAAGTTTGTTCTCAACTTACAGTCATTAAACAATAACTTAAACGAAACATTAACATGAGTCAAATGCATTACTTAGCGTCTCGCAAGCCTCATTCAAAAATCTTGTCATATCTCATAATTTGGAAATATTGTAATACATATTTGGATTGAATAATTATTCTTATCTTTCCTAATAATTACTTAAGTTATTTATGAGCTTATTAATCCTTAACAAGTCATAATTCACGCTTAAGAATGCCCGGAAGGAGATGAGAACAAGGATATGAACCCAAAACATATTTTGAAAACACGCTGGAAATGAGCTGTTGGCTAGAGCCAACTTTTGGTTGCTAGAGCCATCTTTGCTCGAGTCACCATTTGGTCGCTCGAGCTAACTTTTGCAGTATGAAAAATATTGGGAGCTTACAATGTTGGCTCGATCCACCACTTTGTCGCTCGAGCCATCTGTGAAATTTTTGGGTTTCAAAATTGAAGATTTGATCTTCCAATCTTTATTCCAAGACTTGGGGGTCATGCATGGCTTGCTTGAAAACATGAAAACACTTGGAAAATACCAATACATGACTCTTTAGAAAATCATTTGTTCAAAACTTCATTAATTTCTTAAAGATTGAACCAAAATTTTATGCATGCAAAGATTTCTCAAACTTATTTTCTTTATAGAACAAATCATGAAATTAATGATATAAATCTATGGATTTTCTTGAAAACATGCAAGATATAAACTCTTATGCATGAAAGAACTTCAAAACCAAAATCAAAATGGAGAAATTACCTATTATTTTCCATAAACATGCATATAACTCAATTCTTGTCTTAAACCCATTTTTCTTACAAAACCATGGAATTGATTCTATAACTCTGTTAATCTCATCTATAAGACAAAGATTCTTCATGAATTGAAATATCTTAAGCTTCAATTTCAGAAATTATGTGTTGGTTTCCTCCAATTCTTCTTGTTCTTTCTTCAATTCTACAAATCTTGAGCTTCTTCTCTCTAGAATGGAACTTTCTCTCTCTATACTCTCTCTCCAAACTCTTGAACTCTCTCTCTCTCTCTAACTCCTCCAACAGGAAATGAAAATATACAAAATGAGTCCAACCCTTCTTCTTTTTGGCTCATATAACACACATACATCCCATTTCTTCATTACACACCACGTGTGCACACACTTGCACATTTTCTTGAGGCTCCAGCACATCACTCACATGTGCGCACACACACACACAACCAGATTTCTTAATACACCCACACCCACTTTCTCAGCACAAAACAAATAATAATGACCCACTTTTTGACTTAAGGTTCCAACATAAAAACATACACACACCCCTCTTGACTTTGACACCCATGCAAGGCCCAACACACCTCTTAAATTATCAATATATATTACGTAGACACATGAGGGCTAGGATCCTCTAAACACAACTTCACAATTAATCACACAAGTGAGACTATTTTAACTCTTGATTACACAATTAGCTTAATTAAACCACAATTAGTCATACTTAATCTTGATTGATAAATTCCTACATAACTCAATTAGTCCAGCTGACTTCATTTAAGGCCCAATTAATTACAATTAAATTTATCAATTTAAATCAGATTTTTAATCAAACTCCCAACATGATCCAAATATTAAATTAAATGTATTGCCATCATTAATTTTGGTTTCTCAAGTCATTAAGGCTTCCAATTTCTGGTCAGACCCAAAATTCTTAGTAATAAATTACACATTCACATTGGCCACCTTATGAGTAAATTTAATTCAAATAATCGTAATACCCAATTCTCATAGTTGAATTAACTTAATTAACTCTAATTTAGACCTAGTTAATCAAATCTCAATTTTACTATACTGAATTGAATATTTAATTAAACTTTCATATGATCCAATACTTGAAATCAAATTGATTCAACTCATTAATTTTACCTCCTCAAGCCATTTAGGCTTTCAAAATAGATCCTTGACAAAACCATATACGAATTAGACTCAATAATTCTCATAAATCCCAAATTAAATCAAAATAATGACTAATTAAAATCCAAATCTCCTTAATTAATTAAATATAAAATATTACACGTGGTGGAGTCATCACAAGGAAAGTCAAACTAGTGCCTTAAACCAAGTACAACAACTACATGTCACTTTCGCCCAACTCACCGTTACTAAATAATATCTAAGTTTGTGTTCTTCAAGGTCTAAAATTACCCAAGACATGGATTTAGATCAAAACTTAATTAAAAGTAATTTCAAGATAAAACAAAATTTTTAACAAGTTTTCCCAATCCATTTGCTAAATTTAAAAATTAAAAACCCACTCCATTCTATTAGAAAAATTTCAAAACCCTCCAAATATCAACTAATATATCTTAAGTTTCAAACCAATTAGTTTTACTTGATTTGCTTATCAAAATAATTATTCACAATTAATTATATTCAAAAGGTCGCTTTCTGCAGCACTTTAAAGAAATTAATGGTTCTCTTATTATTCCCAAGCAATCAATGCAAGGCCAGAAATGTAAGAAACTTGACTCGTAACTGGTTCTAATGACGCTGATTTGATAATTTTTGGATTTATACCCAAAGAGAATGGCACTTTCAAAGTTATTGTTTTATACTAGTTTTCTGGATAGATTTGAACACAATGGTTCATATAGATTTTGACTCCCAAAAATTATAAGATAATTCTGGTATGAAATTCAATATGTAATTAGATTAGTGTAAAAATCTTAGCTTAAAATTCATATGTTTAATATGATTTCTAAATTTTTAAAATTTGTGTTTGTGTGCAGATTTTTTAGACTACAATTTACACCCACTGCATTGCACACTCACAATCCAACCCATTACCACCCAAACACACTTTCAGCCCTTCACTTTGCCAAAGACACACATGCAAGCCTTCAAATAACCTCTCCACCCATGCCATACATTATACATGGGCACATTATTTATGTTTCTCTCACAGTACTTTGAGAACAACCAAAACAATGTCAAATGACACACCACAATAAAGAAAGAGAGAGAAAAAAAAATATAGAAGAAGAGACAAAACAATTAAAAGATTAGTCTACCTTGAAGAATTTGCTATAGATTCTAACGAACTCTAGTGACAACCCAACGCAGCTTCTTTTTCTCTTAATCTCACAGCTCATGCAACATATTATACTAGGTTTTGTTTTTCTTTATATATATAATTAACAACCCCTCTTATTTATTATTATTATTATTATTATTGTTGTTGTTGTTGTTGTTGTTGTTGTTAACCATTAAAATTGTGGACTTTCATAATAAATTTATTTATAGTTTAAAATTAATTAAAATACCGTCTAATAATATTTAATTTGCACTTTAAGATTCACAAGTAAAATGATAGAGATTGCAAAATTATTAATTAGTTAATTATTTATTTTATTTTTATATTCGAGTTCTCACAATGAACAAGGTGTATTATATGGTTGTGAGTTATTAACGTATGAAATTTTTTATCTATGCCATTTATGCGCGAACTCATTGAACAAAATTTTATTAATTCAGCTTCCACTTCTAGTCCCATATAATTAAATATGTTTTGATCTCTATCTTAGGCCGTAGGTAAATCTCATAATTACTGGTTGATTGTGATCCAAACCTCTAATAGCAAGTTTGGATCATGACAGCAACACTTGGTTGAGTACCAAAGAAAATGCAATCGTTTCTAAACTTTCACATAGACCAAAGTACAACTATTGGTAATGCTCGCTAAACTTGTCTCACCTTTTCTTGAACATCCAGCCCATCCATCATTGTAACAGACATTCAACCGATTTAGGCAATACCCAACTCAAGCCCCACCAATGAATTATGCTTGACCATACCTGCCACACAAAAGGGCACCATAGCATAATATGGTTCAGAGGGTCAGGCTCTGATTTACATAACACACATGATAAATCCACATTATCCCTTGGCACCCCAATCCTACTTAAAAAATCAGAAGTTTTAAGTCTACCTCTCCATGTTAGCCATGATAAAAACTTTGCCTTCGGTGGAGAGAAATTATCCCAGATTATTTCAATTTATTCCAAATTATTCCAGATTAGGGAGAGAAATTATATATATAATTCATCATAATCTGGACTACAGGGTGTTGTCCGAACTCATAGAGTCCACCACCACCATTCATCTTGTCAAGTCTTTCGTATATATTGTAACCCCCCAAAAAAAAGTCAATCCAATAATTGTAACTATTTAATTTACCACATTTATCTCCAAAAAAAAATGAAGGACAAGTGTGTTTTAAAAATAGATCATCCATTTTTTAATAACAAATGAGATAACTTCAAAAAATTATAAATAACAAATCGATCTAATTTTATGTGTATAATATATACAAAAGAACTAATAAAATAAATAATTTAATTTATCAAAATATGACCCATAGTAGACCCCACTAATCCAAACAATACTTTCCATAAACTGCAGGGTTCTGTAGCACTAATAAAAGTTAGAGAAAACTTAGGCAGTGTGTTTGGTTTCAATTTTCTGGAAATTTTGTTTTTTTTGTTTTTAATAAATATTTTTAAAATTTGGGTAAATTACACTGACACCCCCTGAGATTTATGTTTATTACAATTTCTCCCCTCACATTTTAAAAATTACATCTCCCCCTGAGGTTTAAAGTTTCATTACAGATTTTTCCCTTCAGCAATTTAATTTTTTTAAATACCAATTTTGCCCTCATTGGGTAAATTACATTGACACCCCTCACATTTTAGAAATTGCAATCCCCTCCCTAAGGTTTAAAGTAGCATTACCAATTGCCCACTCGGTTAGTATTAGTTGGAAAAAAATTCATTGAAAAAAAAATTAATTGGAAAAAAATTAATTGAAAAAAAAATTAATTGAAAAAAAATTTTATTAGTAAAGTTTTTAAATTTCTGTTTACAAACCAACGTAAGCTCATTTTTTGAATTTACGTTTTTTCCTCAAATTTACAAACTGAGACAACCATTTATAAACCAAAAAAATTATCAAACAAGTTTTTATGACAGTTTTTAAAATTTTTGTAAATATAAATTGAAAACTGAAAACGAAATGGTTACCAAACAGGCTTGATGGTAAAACTGTCGTAAAATTAACAAATAATTAAATAAGTTACCAACGTAAGAAATGACTTATCAAAAGATTCTTAGGCTATGTATGGTTTGATTTTTAGAAAAAAAATTTAAAATTTAAAAATTTTGGTCACCATTTCGTTTTTAGTTTTCAATTTATATTTACAAAAATTTTAAAAACTGTCATAAAAACTTGTTTGATAATTTTTGTGATTTATAAATGATTGTCTCAATTTGTAAATTTAAGAAAAAAACGTAAATTCAAAAAATGAGCTTACGTTGGTTTTTAAACAGAAATTTAAAAACTTTACTAACAAAAAAAATTTTCAATTAATTTTTTTTTCAATTAATTTTTTTCCAACTAATACTAACCAATGGGGCAATTGGTAATGCTACTTTAAACCTTAGGAAGGGGATTGTAATTTTTAAAATGTGAGGGGTGTCAATGTAATTTATCCAATGAGGGCAAAATTAGTATTTAAAAAAATTAAATTGTTGAAGGAGGGAATCTTAATGAAACTTTAAAGCTCAGGGGGGGAGATGTAATTTTCAAAAGGTGATGGGGAAACTGTAATAAATATAAATCTCAGGGGTTGTCAGTGTAATTTACCCTTAAAATTTTAAGCAATTTTTTTACTTTTTTAGATGCACCTTACTTAGATGTATCTAAATAGTAAAATATTTGTGAAAAAATATTTTAAAAAATTAATAAATACACAAAAATATTTTTAAAAAATGTATTAAATTTTCGTATTTTTTTTAATATTTTTGGTATTTAGTGAATTTTTTAAATATTTTTTTTCACAAATATTATATTTTTTAAGTGTATTTATGTTAGGTGTGTCCAAAAAAATTTTTAAAAAAATATTAAAATATTAAAAAAATTCAGTGAAAATAAGAAATATGAAAAACAAAAAAGTAAATTTTTTTTCAAAAGTGAAGTATGAAAACTAAAACCAAACAGAGTGGGTGTTTTCTTAAAAAAATTAATTGCTATGAAAAAGTTTATTACTTCATATTTTACTATTTGTAAAGTTTATTATTAATTTATAAATATATATATATATATATATATATTTTTTAAAATATTTGATAATATGATTGAGCACTTAAAACCGAATGTATTAAGTTCTATTGAATTAAGTTCGTTTGATAACTATAACTAATATCACTTAAAAATTTAAGTGACTCTTAAAATGTAAAGTAAAACTCAAGAAAATTTTAACTCAATTGAAACTTATTTAATTCTAATAGAATTTATAAATAATAAACATAAATATATAAGAGTATTGAGGAAACATGAAAGCTACAACTCAAATCACCAAAGCCACAGCTCAAGTCACCATCACAACTACAGGTTAAGCATGTGTAAGGCAGTTATGTTAGATCACTTAGACCAAGATCAGTTAGCAAGAATAGATATGGTTATGCAAGTAGAGTCAGTTAGATGTGCTGGTGTAACAGAATCAGTTAGTAATTGTTGAGTATAAATATCTGTAACACTTCAATTGAAAGTAAATGAAAAAGAATCTCAAATTCTGTTATGGTATCAGAGCCTTTCAACTCTCACGAGTGAAGGTCCTTCAATGGTGAATCCATCTTTCAGTTCATCTTCTTCCTTTACTTTGCCACCAAATCTGAATTTTCTTCTATCAAATTTCATTTCTTATCACAGTCAAATTAGACTCTACCAATTTTCTTATATGGAAAAATTAAATTCAAAATGTTCTTCATGCGACTAGTCTTCTTGGATTTGTAACTAGTTCAATCTCATCTCCAGAACCAGAAATTCTTGGTTCCTCAGGAAAAGCTATATCAAATCCTGAATTTGAAAATTGGAAGCTTATCGATGCTCATCTCCTCAACTTCATTACTGTTACTCTTTCTCCATCAGTGTTTTCATCAGTTCTTCATCTTCAACATTGCTCACAATTTGGAATGCTGTGGAAAAGAGATATACCTCTCTATCTCGATCACACATTCATCAGTTAAAGAACAAATTGCAAACTGTTTCAAAGAAAGGTCTGTCCATGGAGGAATATCTTTCTCAGATTAAAGATGATACAAATCAACTCAGTCTTGCATCATCTTCAATTGATGATGAGGATCTGGTTCTGTTAACCTTGAATGGTTTACCAGACGAATATAATGCTTTGAAAACAACGATTCGTGCTAGAGTTGAACCAATCAATATGGATGAATTGAGTTGTCTTTTATGCTCCGAAGTCTATTCACATAGAAAATAAGACCAAAACATCTCTTAGCACTGAGTCTATAGTTGCCTATTCTACAACTAGAAATACTGAGTCTGATTCTGCAGCTTTCAGAGGTCATTTATGCTCTAATTACAGGAGTCCAGATTCTCGGTCGCTCTTGTCTGCAGCCGTTCCCTGTAGCGCCCCAAAACGACGTCGTTTTGGGGCAACTTTTCAAGAAAAAAAAAAAAAAAGAAGAAAGAAAGGAAGAAGAACAGAACTCAGAAAGGGGAAAGAACCCATTAATGGCGTCGAAAAATGGGGTTGTGTTCGAAGAGGAGCAACAATCATCGACCCAAACCACCCCTCTCCTCGCCCTTCCATGGTGGCGCCACCGCCTCACCACTAGTCCCGGTCCCAGTCCCAGTTCCCCTGGTAACAGCATTCATCAAGAAGCAGATACCTGTAATACAGTTCGGCAATTTCCTGGAGAGAAGACGAGAAGATGGTAAGGATGAAGATGTGGAGAAGGAGGTGAGTTGTGCAGTGTGTTAGGATTGCATTAATAGGCGGCATGAGATAAGAGATCTGTGCAACTGCAGTCATGTGTTTCACAGAGATTGCTTGGATAGATGGGTGGATGAAGGTAGGGTCACTTGCCCTTTGTGTAGATCTATGCTCCGTCCTCCTAACACCAATCCATGGATGGTACTCAAGCATGCTCCTCACTTGTCTCAACAAGATCTGATCCCCCCAATTACCTAACTTGCTTGGTATCAATGGGATTCATCTTATTTCTGCCATTTTGTGGATTTATCTTATCTACAAGCTATCAAATGGGATTCATCTGGCTTGGCCATTGGGCTCCCCAGATTTAGTTTCTCACTTTTTACTCTGTAATTATTTAGTTATCCCTTCTTGTTTGCAGTGTTTTGTGTGTAACTAAGGTTAAGCCCAAAGATCCCTTCATGGAGGACTGCACTTTTCAGTGCATTTTTGCAGGAATTTGTCCCATTTTTCGACGCCATTAATGGGTTCTTCCCCCTTTCTGAGTTCTGTTCTTCTTCCTTCTTACTTTTTTCTTCTTTTTTTTTTTTTTTTTTTTTCCCTTGAAAAGTTGCCCCAAAACGACGTCGTTTTAGGGCACTACAGGAAAGGGCTACTGAGGATTTGGATTCTAATTACAGAGGTAGAGGTGCATTTCGTGGCAGATGAGGAAGATTCCGAGGAAATAAGTTTTCCACTAGAGGTTCTACAGGCTGACTAGGTCAAGGAGGCTGTTCTCAAGAAGGCAGACTAGGTCAAGGAGGCTATTCTCAAGAATCCCAATATTGTTGTCAGATTTGTGGTAAATATGGTCACATGGCTCTTGACTGTTGGTTTCGTATGGATTCAACTTATCAGTCTTCTCAATCTTCTGCATTTTCATCAGGTATGACACAATCAAGAGCCTATTCTGCTATTACTCCAGCAGCTTCTATTCCTTCACCATATCCATTTTCATCTGCTTCTTCTACACCGTGGTATGTTGATTCTGCAGCTACCAATCACATTACCAATGATTTAGGTAATTTTCACATGAATCAGCCCTATCAAGGGACTGATCAGGTGACAGTTGGTAGTGGCCAGTCTTTACCTATCCAACACACTAGTAAGGGTCTTTTTCCAACATCTTCATGTTCTTTAAAACTCCATAATATGCTGCATGTTCCTGCTATCTCATCTAATCTCTTGTCTGTGCATAAATTGACTCAAGATAATAATTGCTCAGTTGTTTTTTATGCTAACTTATTTTTTATTCAGAACAAACATACCAATCAAGTGCTCCATAAAGGTCCTAACATTCATGGTTTATACCAATTTGCATCTTCATCTGCTCCCCTTTCTTCCAAATCACATCACACTACTACTCAGTCTCAAGTGTCTCTCTCTACTTGGCATCAAAGATTGGGACATCCATTCTCATTGAAATTTCATCACATAGCTAAACATTTACCTGTTAGTTGTAAGAATAAAAGTGACGTTTTCTCTTGTACTCCATGTAATGTTGCTAAAATTCATAAACTCCCTTTCAAACTCTCTAGTTCCACTATGTCTCAACCCTTTTCTCTTGTACACAGTGATGTATGGGGTCCTTTTCATGCTTCTAAGAGTGGATATAAATACTATATTTCGTTTGTGGATGATTTCACCAGATTTACATGGATTTACCCATTACATATTAAGAGTGAAGTATATGCTACTTTTGTTTCTTTCAAAGCTTATGCAGAGAAACAATTTACTCTTTCTCTTAGAGAAACAATTTACTCTTTCTCTTAAAGTGTTTAGAACATACAATGGCACTGAATTTGTTAACCATAGAATGTCTGATTATCTTGCTTCGCATAGCATTGTGCATCAACTTAGTTGTCCCTATACCCTTGACCAAAATGGCATAGCAGAAAGGAAACATCAACATATCACTAAAACAACCATAGCTCTTCTCTCTCAATCTTCTGTTCCTCTTGATTACTGGTTTAAGGCTATGGCTATAACTATGTTTCTCATCAATAGGATGCCTAGTCTCTCTCTTGGTCATCACTCTCCTTCTCAATTGTTGTTCCATGCTATTCCTGATTATACTTTTCTTAAAGTTTTTGGTTGTCAGTGTTTTCCTTGGCTTAGGCATTATAATTCAAACAAGCTTCAACCTAGATGTCATGACCCAAACCCGGCCCTATAGGTTTAGCACCGTAACTGGCCAGTAATCCGAGATTACCGAAGGCCTGCTTAACAGTAGTACAGTAAAACAGAGTTCAGGGCCTGGCGGAAGCCAATATAGTAATTAAATAATGTCCATTGAGCTGTGACAGTCTGTATGCCAAAAAGATTTTTCATGCATTCACACATTCAGAACAGTACAGTCTATACAAAATTTACAGTCACACAGTATAGGGACCTAATCCCTTGATAACAGTACAGTTGGCAGTTGACAGTCTATACAGTAATCCAGAACAGTACGGAGACAGACGGGGGAAACCAAAACACCCCAAAGCCATAACATGGCAACTTGGAACCTCGCAGTGAGGCACAAAGGCTGGCTTGACAAAACTGGAGTCTAACCCACGCTCCTAGCTCCGATCTGGTGGCTGAGCACCTACACATATATATAAACAGTGAGCTAAAGCCCAGTGAATAACATAATGCGTAAAGAGGTTAAGAATGAAATGTCCTTACAGTAATGAAAACAGTTCATTAAACAGTATTTCAGTCTTTCAGTCAGAATAGTTATTCAGTCATATGTGGTACATCCATTAGCATAGCAGTAAACAGTAGGTCTTAAAGACCGAACAGTAATGATGGCCATCAGTCAGTAAACAGTAGTGGTTCCACGAGGGAACCGACAGAGATCTCTGTAACAGTAACAGTAAACAGTATGTGCTAAGGATGCCACAGTACAGTTCAGAAATAAAGGACATACATTCATTCAGTAATCAATTTCAGTTCAGTAAACAGTTCAGTTCAGTATTCAAAAGGTAGTCATTTTGAACATATCTTTACACAATTGTTACTCACAGAGTTTGGGCTACAGTATGCTAGAGCGTGTCTCCCCAGTCGCCAACCCTACACAGTTCACAGGTTGAACACACACTAAGCTACACAGTTGGGAAATATCATAACTTAATCCCTAATTTGCTTGGGTGTGTTTTACATCTATATCCTCATTAAGATGTCTTAAACTAGGCCTAAGAATGCCTAGAATGGAATGAGGATGCAAAAATACACTTAGAGAATATTTTGCAAAATTTGCTGAAAATAGGAGCCTCGCTCGAGCGAGCCTTCCTTCGCTCGAGCGAGCTTCCAAAATCAAAGGCTTCGCTCGAGCGAGAAATCCTTTGCTCGAGCGGTCTGATGAAACAGTAAAAGTACTGGATGTTGCAATTTTACGCTCGAGCCACCAATTCTACGCTCGAGCGTAGCTTCGAACAAAAGTTGGTCGCTCGAGCGAAGAATCCTTCGCTCGAGCAAAGAAGCCAAATTCTGGAATTTCCAGATTTGTCTCCTAAGCTCAAACCAAGCATTCTTTCACTCAAAACTCGACCTCTTGGGCCCAAATTCTAGAAAACACATCTAAATTCAATGTATAACAAGTTTCAAAGCTCAATTTATGAATTCAAGCCCCAAAGGTGAGTCAAGTAAAACCATTTTTCAAACCCATTTCCATGAACATGGAGAAATGCAAACATGCATGGATTCAAACCAAATTCAACCTTCAAAGCTTGTCCAAATGGACTCATTTCTTCAAGAACATGATGAATTCATGGACTCAAGCCTAAATATGAACATGCATGTACAATTTTACCATGAATTCAACTCAAACTCATCAATTCAAACATGCATGCATGAATTAAACTCTATATCAACACTTTGAACCAATTCTTGTCTTAACTCTACAATTTGCCATGAATTTAGCAAGAACCAACCTTAAATGCAACAATGAGTGGTTGAAATTCATACCTAAGTCTTGTATTCAAGGTCTAAGAGCTCAATTTGCAACCACACTTCAATTTCTTCAAGTTCTCAAGCCAAAACAAGATAAATTCCTCTCTCTCCCTTAACTCCCTCTCTCTAGTCGGCAAAGGCAAGGAGAATGGCTGAGGAAATGTTTGATCAACATGCAATAAGGCTCAATATAATATTCTAAATGGTCCACTAAGGGTGGCAAAGGTGTAAATAAGGCCACTTATGTGTTTAGCTTATTTTAATCTAATTTAATCATACTTAATCACATTTTTGATAAATATACCATTAAATCACAAAAATCCTACTGATTATGAAACACTAAACGGTTTTCAGTTCGGCCGCCGATAAGGCCTTCAATTTATAATTTAAACATAAAACACGAACAGATAATCAAATAATCAAAAGATAAAAATGCAATACAATAGACACGCTCAGTCAATTCAGTTTAAATTTTCAATCAGTCCGTTCAGTACTCCAGTTAGTCCAATTATCGGTCATAAACAGTCCAGTTTAGCAGTAATCAGTACGTATTTCAGTAAATTTCGGTAAACCGTATGGGGTTGTTACAGTCTCCCCTCCTTATAAGGAGTTTAGTCCTCTAAACTCGAGTTACCTTCATTCTGGAAGAAAACAGGATTCACCGGGAACAAATCGGGATATCGCCTAGCCATGTCATCTTCCCTTTCCCAAGTGGCATACACACCACCATGGTTCTGCCAGTCAACTTTCACCAACGGGATCTCTTTGTTTCTCAGTTTCTTGATTCGTCTGTTTACAATCTGTATAGGCCGTTCCTCGTAAGTGTAGTCATCACTCAACACGATACGAGTAGGCTCAATCACGTGGAAGGGATCCCGGAGATAATCTCTCAACATCGAAATGTGGAAAACATTATGCATATGCTCCATTTCAGGAGGGAGCGCAACTTGATACGCCACCGGATTGATTTTCTCAATAATCTCATACGGTCCGACATACCTCGGCGCTAACTTGCCCTTGACTCCAAAACGAGTCTGGCCTTTCATTGGTGTCACTTTCACAAAAACGTGATCACCCACTTCATACTCTCTGTCCCGTATTCTGACATCCGCATAACTTTTCTGTCTACTCTGTGCAGTTTTCAGCCTCTGCTGTATCAGTTTTATCTTTTCAGTCGTTTCATATACAATCTCGGGCCCAAGCAAAGGCCCATCTCCAACTTCTGCCCAGCAAATTGGAGATCTACACTTTTTTCCATACAATGCCTCGAAAGGCGCCATACCAATACTCGAATGGTAGCTGTTGTTGTAGGCGAATTCAGCCAATGGCAAATGACTTTCCCAATTTCCCTGAAAATCAAGGACACACATTCTCAATAAATCCTCCAAAGTCTGGATGGTCCTTTCTGACTGTCCATCTGTCTGAGGATGATAGGCACTACTCAGCCTCAATTCAGTACCCAACGCAGTCTGTAGGCTTTGCCAAAACCTCGATGTAAACTTCGAATCCCTGTCAGAAACAATAGATACAGGCACTCCGTGCAGTCTAACAATTTCATCAATATAAATTACAGCCAACTTGTCGGCATTATAAATTGTCTTGACAGGTAAGAAGTGAGCAGATTTGGTCAGTCTATCAACAATAACCCAAATTGAATCCATACCTTTTCTGGAGCGAGGTAACCCAACGATAAAATCCATCGTGATATGCTCCCATTTCCACTCTGGTATGGGTAAATGTTGCAATAATCCGGCAGGTCGTTGATGTTCAACTTTGACTTGTTGGCAATGAAGACATTTGGACACAAAGTCGGCAATTTCTTTCTTCATTCCCGGCCACCAGAAATTCTGTTTCAGATCTTGGTACATTTTCGTATTCCCCGGGTGAATAGACAATTTTGAATTGTGGCCCTCTTGCAGAACTCTTCTTTTCAGTTCAGTGTCATTCGGCACACACAGTCTTTCTTGAAATTTCAGTATGTTGTTCTCAAATTTGAAACCCGGTCTCGGCTTAGACTCTCTTTCTTCGATGATCTTTTTCAAGAAGTCATCCAGTTGCTGTTTCTCTTTAACTTCTTCAATCAAGGCTGGTTGAGCAGTAATGGCAGCTATTGTTCCACCTTGTTCCCTCAAAACAACTTCAATTTCAGATTTTTCAAGGTCACAAAGCAACTCTTTCTGTCCAGTGAGCAAACAAGCTAGGTTGGCAATTGATTTTCGGTTCAACGCATCGGCAACGGTGTTGGCTTTTCCCGGGTGGTACAGAATCTGGAGATCATAATCTTTAATCAGTTCTAGCCATCTCCGTTGTCTCATGTTCAGTTCTTTTTGGGTGAAGAAATATTTCAGACTCTTGTGGTCGGTATAAATTTCACATGTTGCCCCATACAAATAGTGACGCCAAATTTTCAGTGCAAACACCACTGCTGCAAGCTCCAGATCATGGGTTGGGTAATCCTTTTCATGAGGTCTCAGTTGTCGGGAAGCATAAGCAATAACTCTCCCATTCTGCATTAAAACACATCCCAAACCCTTATGAGAAGCATCATTAAATACAGTGTAACCATCCGTACCTGAGGGTAAAGTGAGGACAGGTGCAGTCACAAGTCGAGTTTTCAACTCCTGAAATGCTGATTCCCTCTGGTCAGTCCAGTTAAATGATGTCCCCTTCTGTGTCAGTTGAGTCAACGGTAGGGCAATTTTAGAGAAATCTTTGACAAATCTTCTGTAATACCCAGCCAATCCCAAAAAGCTTCGGACTTCGGTCACATTTGTTGGTCTAGGCCAGTTCACTACGGCTTCAATTTTCTGTGGATCAACAGAAATTCCATCTTTGCTAACAACATGCCCTAAAAACATAACATGATCAAGCCAGAATTCACATTTAGACAGTTTAGCATACAATTTCTGTTCTCTTAAGGTCTGCAGGGCAAGTCTCAGATGGTGTTCATGTTCTTCTTTACTTTTTGAATAAATCAGTATGTCATCAATAAATACTACAATGAAATCATCAAGGTATGGTTTAAAAATTCTGTTCATAAGGTCCATAAAAGCAGCAGCGGCATTCGTGACTCCGAATGGCATAACTAAAAATTCGTAATGGCCATACCTCGTTCTAAAAGCAGTTTTATCAATGTCTTCCGGTTTAACCTTCAGTTGATGATACCCCGACCTGAGATCAATTTTGGAAAACAATTGTGCACCCTGTAACTGGTCAAACAGGTCATCAATACGTGGTAAAGGATATTTATTCTTTACAGTTACCTTGTTCAGTTCGCGGTAATCAATGCACAGTCTCAGTGAGCCGTCTTTCTTTTTCACAAACAGAACCGGTGCACCCCATGGCGAAGTACTAGGCCTGATAAACTTCTTGTCCAGCAGTTCTTGCAATTGTACTTTCAATTCCTTCAGTTCAGTTGGGGCCATTCTGTAGGGAGCTTTGGATAACGGCTGTGTACCCGGAATCACATCAACCGTGAATTCAATCTCCCTGTCAATCAAATCCCCTGGTAGATCATCTGGGAATACATCTGGGAATTCCCTAACTATAGGAATACAATTCACATCAGTTTTCACACTATCATCAGTAGGCACAGTCAGCACAGAACACAGAAATCCTTTACACCCCTTTCTAATTAATTTAACAGCTTTTACTGAAGAAATCAAGTACGGAGGAGGTACTACTCCAACCCCATTAAACACAAATTCAGGTAAGCCAGGTGGGCGGAAAACAACTTGCTTGGTCACACAATTAATAGTGGCATGATACTTTTGTAACCAGTCCATCCCCAATATTACATCAAAATGATCAATGTTCAATGGCAGTAAGTCAATAAACAGATGCATATCCCCAACGATAATCTCACAAGCAGGATACATATATGCACATGTCATGGATCCTCCTACGGGTGATGATACGGCTAACAGATAATTCATGGGTTCTAGGGGTCTATTCAATTTCCGTGAAAAAGCATGCGATACATATGAGTGTGTAGACCCCGAATCAATCAATACATATGCATTTTGAGCACAAATAGTGAGGATACCTGACACAACGGTTTCAGTATTTTGCACGTCTCCCGGTACTAGGGCAAACACTCGGCCCTGCCTCATCGGCTCTTTCCCAGTAGCTTTGGGGTTAGGCTTTGGTGCTACAGTTGATGCTGCGGCGCTGCCTGCAGCTTTACTATTGCCCGGAGCAGTGGAAGGGCAATCTTTCACCATGTGGCCCACCTTGCCACACCTGTAACATGCACCAGAGATTTTATAACAAACTCCTTTATGATTCTTACCACATTCGAAGTAGGGCAATATGGAACCACTCCCTTGGCTGGGGCTATTTGTTGACCCCGTATTCTGCTTCTTGTTCAGTTGATTATGCTTGCCTTTCTTGAATTTGAAACCCTGCCTTTTGCCATGCCATTCAGTTGTTGGTGTTTCAGATTGTTTCACTGCCTTGATGTTCGACTCGGCCATCAATGCTCGGTCAAGAACACCTACATAGGTCGGTAGTTTTAACACACTTATTATGTCCTGTATTGCAGCATTCAGGCCGCCTTCAAACCTTCAGGCCTTCTTGTATTCGGTGTCCACCATATTTGGTGCATATTTGGCAAGCCCGGTGAACTTTGTCTCATATTCGGCAACGGACATGGTGCCCTGCCTCAGTTGTTCAAACTCAGTCACTTTCCTATCCCTGATACACTGGGGGAAATATTTTTCAAAGAAGGACTCCTTAAACTGAGCCCAAGTCACTACAGTGTTAGTATCACGGACCAGCATCCACCACCTTCTGGCCTCTTCTTGCAAGGTGAAGGTAGCTAACAATACTTTATTTGCCTCCGAGCACGGAAACACTTCAAATAATTTTTCAGTCTCAAGTACCCAAGCCTCAGCTTTCAACGGTTCCAAGCCTCCCTGAAAGGATGGCGGTTTCAGTTTGCTGAACTTCTGGGTGAGAGCAATTATGTCCCCATCGTTCAAATTCACATTCGGTTCCGGCTGTACCGGAGGAGGAGGAGGTGGGGGCTGTTGGTTCTGTTGTTGCTCAAGTCTAGCAGTTATCAGTTCCATCATTCTTTCCATTCTTGCCATTCTTGCCTCGGTAGATGAGGATTCAGGTTCATTTGCATTGTCCATTTCACTATAAGCAGTTATAACAGTTGTAGCAATTATAACATAAACAGTTGCATATTTAGACAGTTATCACATTAACATGTATTCAGTCATAACATAGCCACACACTTTTCAAGTTCATGAAATGCCCTAATCACTTTTCTAGGACACCCTATAGCTCATTTGGACACGTGTGTGGGGTATAACTCGTGGTTAAGTATCGCTCTGATACCACTCTGTCACGACCCAAACCCGGCCCTATGGGTTTAGCACCGTAACCGGCCAGTAATCCGAGATTACCGAAGGCCTGCTTAACAGTAGTACAGTAAAACAGAGTTCAGGGCCTGGCGGAAGCCAATACAGTAATTAAATAATGTCCATTGAGCTGTGACAGTCTGTATGCCAAAAAGATTTTTCATGCATTCACACATTCAGAACAGTACAGTCTATACAAAATTTACAGTCACACAGTACAGGGACCTAATCCCTTGATAACAGTACAGTTGGCAGTTGACAGTCTATACAGTAATCCAGAACAGTACGGAGACAGACGGGGGAAACCAAAACACCCCAAAGCCATAACATGGCAACTTGGAACCTCGCAGTGAGGCACAAAGGCTGGCTTGACAAAACTGGAGTCTAACCCACGCTCCTAGCTCCGATCTGGTGGCTGAGCACCTACACATATATATAAACAGTGAGCTAAAGCCCAGTGAATAACATAATGCGTAAAGAGGTTAAGAATGAAATGTCCTTACAGTAATGAAAACAGTTCATTAAACAGTATTTCAGTCTTTCAGTCAGAATAGTTATTCAGTCATATGTGGTACATCCATTAGCATAGCAGTAAACAGTAGGTCTTAAAGACCGAACAGTAATGATGGCCATCAGTCAGTAAACAGTAGTGGTTCCACGAGAGAAACGACAGAGATCTCTGTAACAGTAACAGTAAACAGTATGTGCTAAGGATGCCACAGTACAGTTCAGAAATAAAGGACATACATTCATTCAGTAATCAATTTCAGTTCAGTAAACAGTTCAGTTCAGTATTCAAAAGGTAGTCATTTTGAACATATCTTTACACAATTGTTACTCACAGAGTTTGGGCTACAGTATGCTAGAGCGTGTCTCCCCAGTCGCCAACCCTACACAGTTCACAGGTTGAACACACACTAAGCTACACAGTTGGGAAATATCATAACTTAATCCCTAATTTGCTTGGGTGTGTTCTACATCTATATCCTCATTAAGATGTCTTAAACTAGGCCTAAGAATGCCTAGAATGGAATGAGGATTCAAAAATACACTTAGAGAATATTTTGCAAAATTTGCTGAAAATAGGAGCCTCGCTCGAGCGAGCCTTCCTTCGCTCGAGCGAGCTTCCAAAATCAAAGGCTTCGCTCGAGCGAGAAATCCTTCGCTCGAGCGGTCTGATGAAACAGTAAAAGTACTGGATGTTGCAATTTTACGCTCGAGCATAGCTTCGAACAAAAGTTGGTCGCTCGAGGGAAGAATCCTTCGCTCGAGCGAAGAAGCCAAATTCTGGAATTTCCAGATTTGTCTCCTAAGCTCAAACCAAGCATTCTTTCACTCAAAACTCGACCTCTTGGGCCCAAATTCTGGAAAACACATCTAAATTCAATGTATAACAAGTTTCAAAGCTCAATTTATGAATTCAAGCCCCAAAGGTGAGTCAAGTAAAACCATTTTTCAAACCCATTTCCATGAACATGGAGAAATGCAAACATGCATGGATTCAAACCAAATTCAACCTTCAAAGCTTGTCCAAATGGACTCATTTCTTCAAGAACATGATGAATTCATGGACTCAAGCCTAAATATGAACATGCATGTACAATTTTACCATGAATTCAACTCAAACTCATCAATTCAAACATGCATGCATGAATTAAACTCTATATCAACACTTTGAACCAATTCTTGTCTTAACTCTACAATTTGCCATGAATTTAGCAAGAACCAACCTTAAATGCAACAATGAGTGGTTGAAATTCATACCTAAGTCTTGTATTCAAGGTCTAAGAGCTCAATTTGCAACCACACTTCAATTTCTTCAAGTTCTCAAGCCAAAACAAGATAAATTCCTCTCTCTCCCTTAACTCCCTCTCTCTAGTCGGCAAAGGCAAGGAGAATGGCTGAGGAAATGTTTGATCAACATGCAATAAGGCTCAATATAATATTCTAAATGGTCCACTAAGGGTGGCAAAGGTGTAAATAAGGCCACTTATGTGTTTAGCTTATTTTAATCTAATTTAATCATACTTAATCACATTTTTGATAAATATACCATTAAATCACAAAAATCCTACTGATTATGAAACACTAAACGGTTTTCAGTTCGGCCGCCGATAAGGCCTTCAATTTATAATTTAAACATAAAACACGAACAGATAATCAAATAATCAAAAGATAAAAATGCAATACAATAGACACGCTCAGTCAATTCAGTTTAAATTTTCAATCAGTCCGTTCAGTACTCCAGTTAGTCCAATTATCGGTCATAAACAGTCCAGTTTAGCAGTAATCAGTACGCATTTCAGTAAATTTCGGTAAACCGTATGGGGTTGTTACACTAGATCCACTCCATGTGTCTTCTTAGGCTATCATTCTTCTACTAAAGAATATAGGTATCTAGACCCTATTTCTGGTCACTTTTTCTTATTCAGGCATGTTGTGTTTCACGAGTCTTTCTTTTTTTTTTTTGCTCACTTGCCTTCTGTTTCTACTTCTCTTCCTGCTATTTCCTCATTCTTTTGGTCTACTCTTTTTACTCTCTCTGTTTCTACACCTTCTGCTGATTTTGTTCATTCTCCTTCATCTCCTAATTCTCTTTTTTCTCCTTTTGTTGCTCCTATTTCTGTCCCTATTTCTGGCCCTACTGTTTCTGATTCTACTCATATTCTTGATCCCTCTGCAGTTCCTATTTCTTCTAGTTTTGTCATCCCAATTCAGTCTATCTCTATTGATCTCCCATTTCCTAATTCTTCTGTTACTAATTTTTATTCGATGCTTACCCGATCCAAAACAGTAGCTCTTCTTACTGATCTCACCACTTCTGAACCAACCTCTACCAAACAAGCTTTACAATCCCCTATTTGGTTTCAAGCAATGTCTATAGAAATTGAGGCCTTGCACAAACAAGGTACTTGGACTTTGGTTCCTTTTCCTTTGCATAAATCTTTTATTGGTTGCAAATGGGTGTTTTGCATTAAAAACAATTCTGATGGCTCTATAGCCAGATATAAAGCTCGGCTTGTTGCAAAAGGTTATCTTCAACAAGAAGGTATTGATTATCATGAAACTTTCAGCCCTGTGGCCAAGCAACCTACCATTCGTATTCACTTATGCTTGGCTCTTCACCATTAATGGCCCGTTAAGCAATTGGACATCTCCAATGCTTTTTTACATGGTACTCTGGATGAGGAAGTTTATATGGATCAACCTTAAGGTTTTATTCATCATTTTTTCCCCTCTGATGTTTGTAAACTTAACTAAGCTCTTTATCGTATTAAGCAAGCCCATCGTGCCTAGTGCTCCACCTTTGGTACCTTTTTAATTGGTCAAGGGTTTCACCTCAGTCTTTCAAACTCTTCCTTATTTGTTTCGGAAGACATCTACTAGCATTACCATCATTGTCATCTATGTTGATGATATCCTTCTCACTAGCAGTGATTCTGCTCTCATTGCCACTCTTATTCAACACATGTATCAGGCTTTCTCTATGAAGGAATTGGGTTTTGTCTCTTATTTCTTAGGAATTTTGGTTTAATCTTCTTCTCATGGCTTTTTTCTGTCCTAACAAAAGTATGATGGGGAATTATTGCTTAAAGCAAGGATGGTGGACTGCAAATCTAGCTCCACTCCTATGGCCCTTGAATCCTGTACTCCTTCTGCTAATGACTTACCTTTTTCTCAGCCATCCTTTTATTGCAGCTTGGTTGGCGGCTTGCAGTATCTAACCATTACCAAGCCTGATATTGCTTTGGCTGTTAATCAGGCCATCTAGCACATGCAATCTCTTACCAATGCTCATTTTGCTCTTGTTAAAAGGCTCTTCTGATTCTTTACTCCTGGTCCTTTTACTCTTCATGCCTATTCTGATTCCAATTGGGCTGGTGACTGTGTGGATCGCAAATCTACATCTGGGTTTTGTATTTTTCTTGGTCCCAATCTTATCTCCTGGTCTGCTAAAAAGAAGGCTATAGTATCTTGGTCCTCTACAGAAGCAGAGTACAAGTCCATGGCCTATACTGCTACTGAGTTGTATTGGCTTCAGCAGCTGCTAAAAGAATTGTCCATTTCTTGTTCTTCTCCTCATGTTCTTTGGTGTGACAATGTCTTTACTATGGCATTGGCTTTGAATCCAGTCTTTTATGCCCGTTCTAAGCACATAGAAATCGATTGTTATTTTATTCGAGAGAGGGTTTCTTCTAAACAAATTACTCTCTCTCATATTCCTATAACTGATCAAGTTGGTGACATTTTTACTAAGCCTTTATCTTCTTCTTACTTTCACTGTCTTAAAGACAAACTAATGGTGCTTCCAAGCCCAATTGGTTTGAGAGGGGATGATAAGAGTATTGAGGAAACATCAAAGCCATAGCTCAAGTCACCATCACAGCCACAAGTTAAGCATGTGCAAGGCAGTTATGTCAGTCCACTTGGACCAAGATCAGTTAGCAAGAATAGATATGGTTATGCAAGTGGAGTTAGTTAGATGTGTTGGTGTAACTGAATCATTTAGTAATTGTTGAGTATAAATATCTATAAGACTTCAATTGAAAGTAAATGAAAAAGAATCTCAATTTCTGCTAATATATACTATTATAAACTTACCATCACCACCACCGCTACCACTACCGCCACCATAATAACCACCACCATCACTATTACTACCACTACCACCTACACTACCACCATGTCACTACCACCATTACCACCATTGTTACCACCACCACCACTACTACCACCACCTCCATCACTATTGTTATTGTTGCTATAAGTACCACTATCATTTTACTACCACTACTATTGTTACTGCTACCACCACTACAACCACCATGCCACCGCCACCACTATTACTACCACCACTATAAGAAAAAGCATCTTTGGCAACTAAAAAAGAACCTTTGGTCGCTGAAAGTATAGGTTTTGGCGACTAAAAAAAGCATTAATAGCCAAAAGTAAAATTTTTGGCAACTAAAAAAATTTAGTAGCCAAAAGTATAGGTTTTGGCGACTAACAATCTGTTTGGTCGCAAATATAAGGCTTTTATCGACTAAAAATATTTTAGTAGCCAAAAGTGAGGCTTTTACCGACTAAAAAAAATTTAGTAGCCAAAAGTGAGGCATTGGGCGACTAAAAAGATGTTTGGTCGCCAAAAGTAAGGCTTTTACCGACTAAAAAAATTTTAGTAGCCAAAAGTGAGGTTTTTTGGCAACTAAAAATACTTTAGTAGCTAAAAGTGAGGCATTGGGCAACTAAAAAGATGTTTAGTAGCCAAAAGTGAGGCTTTTTGGCGACTAAAAATAAGTTTAGTCACCAAAAGTAGTAATTTTAGCGCGGGAATTAAATTTTTTAACGACTAAAAAAAATTAGTAGCCAAAAGTATAGAATTGGCGACTAAAAAGAAATTTAGTTGCCAAAAGTGGTCTCTTTTTTTTTCTAGTAAATAGTTTATTTTTACATAAATTATATTCAATAAAAAATAATTATCTTTATATATATACTTTTATATTAATACGGGTCTATGTACTATATAAATAATATATGTTGCATATATAATCATATGGTGTTATAGAGACGTAGTGGAAAGAGTGTGTTGTATAAAGTTTATGGTGTGAGGGTTGATGGTTCGAATCTCCACAAGAGATGAGAAGCTAGTGAGTGTAATTTTTTTTTTTTCACGAATGAGCTTTTGGCGACTAAAAGGTTTGGTCGCCGATTCCTTGAGTATTGGGGACTAAAACATTGGTCGGTAAATATATAATTTAAAAAAATATAATTAACTATTGGCGGCCAATAATTTAGTAGCCAAACATTTAATTTTGCCGACCAAATAAAATTTAGTAGCTAAAAGGTAACATTGCTGACTAAAAAAAATAGTAGCCAAATGTTTCACTTTTAGCGACCAAACACACGTTTAGTCGCTAAAACAATCGCGGATAGGGTTTAGGCGACTAACTTGGCGACAAAAGAATTTAGTCGCTAAATGGTATCAACGACTAAAAATGCGACCTTTGGCGACTAATATTTTGGTCGGCAAAACTGTTATTTCTTGTAGTGCACTACCACCACTACCACTACCACCATCACCATCATTATCATAATATAAAAATTGAAATATACAATTTAAAAATAAAAAAAAATTTCAAGTTTGATCATATTTCAAAACTTTAATTTTAGTTCAATTTTTAAATTTTTATCAAATAATTTTTCAATTTAAAAAATTTATAACATTTATTTTTCAATACTTCATTTTTAATTTTCAATTTTATCAATCGTATCACAAGGTATGTAAATGATGAAAAACTTCAGTACTTTTCTAAGTGGTTTGGCACTCAATATTTTAGTTAAAAGGTTATTAAAATAAATTAATAAATTTTTAACTTATACAAAAAAAAGTTAAATATTATTTTTCATTCTTTCAATTCTTTGTACATTAACTTATTTGGGAATTGGTTATTTTATTTGATTTTTAACTTTTTGTGAAAAGATATACCAAAAAATAGAGAGACAATCTATAATGACTTCTTAACTTTTTTGCAATATTAGTCACTCCCCCAAACAATTGTCATAAAAAGCAAAAAATATTTTTTTTTCACTTTATATTTTAATCATAAAATTACTAAAAAGGTCACTCAAGCAAGGCCGAAATTAGGAATAGCTTTTTTTATTTATTTTTTATTCTTTTATTTTTTTAACTTTATAGTATTTTATTTTCTATTATTTTGATTCTTAATATTCAAATTGTGTCAATTTAATTTTCAATATATAAAAAATATTTCAATTTTACTCTTTCAATCTAATGTCGTTAGTAAGCATCGTTGAAGTCATGAATAAATGTGGAAACTTAAATAATTACACCTTTAGACCTTATTTGACAATATTACTTTTTAATCTAAAAGTTAAAAAGTCATTAAAAAATTTAAAAAGTCAACAATTTATATCAAAAAGTTAAAAATTTTATTTTCTCTCTACTTTTTGCACATCTTTTTATAAAAAATAAAAAAGTCATCCCATACATTCTAATTTTTTTTACCTCATATTTTAGTCAAAAAATTTAAAAATTACTAAAATAATTTGTTCTCAAATGAGTGTTAGTCACCCCAAAAAATATATGTGATTTGTGTCTGTCTAGGAGTAGTTAATCAACCTAAGAGTATTTCAGTGTAATTAAGTGGTTTGTACTTTTGAACCTTAATGGTTTATTTAAAAATCAGTGGGGGTGGCCTCCAGCACCCCACCTCTACGTGGGGCTGTAAGAGCGAGACTTAAAAGAAAAGAAAAGAAAAAAAAAAAAAAAAAAAATTTGAATCGATCAAAAATTAGTGGGAGTGGTGGGTCAACCCCGGGGATCTAAGTCTTTTACCTTTAAAAAATGTCTTTATTGACTTTGTAACTATCAAATTATTCCAGAGAAGATATGCGGGTTTGTTTGAACAATGGAGAGAGGATGATGGAAACTGGTACTTGAAAGAAGAACACAAAGGAATCAACTGAAGCGACCAAGTGCAGCAAGTTTGTTTACAGTCTTTGTGGACAATCTACCGGATTCCATGAATCCTAGAAGTTTGTTTACCCTGTTTAACAAGTTCGGAATCGTCAAAGTCGTGTTCATTCCAATGAAGAGAAGGAAAGCTACAGGTACAAGGTTTGGTTTTTTAAGATATGCTTGTTAGAGCCTTTGAGGTCGGCAATGGATGGTTATATGAGAGTATTATGGTGAAGCTCAAAACTTTCTTCTCATTCAACAGCTTAGTAGTGTTAACATTCAAATCAGTAGAGCAAATAAAGGAATGGAAGACAAACGTGGATGAATGGATTTATGATTGGTGCGATTTTGTAACTTAGTGGGAAAAGAATAAGTATATAGAACAAGAAAGGTGAGTCTGAATCAACTGCTATGGTATTCCTCTCAATCTTTGGAGTATCAAAACTTTTAAGGATATTGGCAGCTTATGGGGTGATGTTGTGCAATTTGAACGATCTACCTCATTTCAGTTTGGTAAAGTAAGAATTGTTACAAGTTGTATGGAAACCATAAATTAAGGTGATCCATCTTGAATGCAATGGTGACATATACCCAGTAAGGGTGTATGAAGAGCTTAATCCTCAAATAATGTCAAGTTCATACTATTAGAGGTCTCATAATCAAGAGGAGTTGACCTCCAATTTCAGCAATGAAGATGACATGGTTTCTCTAAATGGAGATGGAAGGAGGAAGCAGGATGATGGGATGATGAGCAGAGATGATGTGTCAATAGGTGATGGGATGGCAAGCAGAGTCAAAGATACACATGGGAGGGTATGATAGGGATGCAAAAAGGTGAAATAGGCTGTCTGACTTAACTGCTATCATGCTAGATAGGAGCATGGAGAAATCAACCACAGGTGGTTGTGTCAGTAATGATGGTCTAAAGCAGTTGACCAACCCAAGAACAAAGGTGGCTGAGGATATTCAAATTGTTGAAGATAGTGTTTATGAACCAGGTTTTACAAGGAGTATGACTGGGTCAGAAATTGACAGGCCCAAGATTAACTTGGAGGTAACATTGGAAGGAGCCCAATTGAGGGCCATAACAAATGGGCCTGATATGGATTCATCTAATTTGAGTGATTTCATAGC
The DNA here is from genome assembly GCA_030407325.1 of Camellia japonica. NCBI lineage: Eukaryota > Viridiplantae > Streptophyta > Magnoliopsida > Ericales > Theaceae > Camellia > Camellia japonica. The sequence continues at coordinate 97,457,530 of JAPPVO010000017.1, read as the reverse complement.
CCAAACACAGGTTAGGCCCACTGGAACACAAGCATCTCAGGAGAAGATTAAAGGAGAAACATCGAAGAAAAGAAGTGGCACAAGTAAAGGGGGGAAAACATGAAGAAAGAATAATGGGAAAAACAAGAATGAAACTGTGCAAAACGAGAAAATACCAAATCAAAAGGGCAAATTTTTTGCAGGTAGTTTTCAAAGAGGGCTATTTTTACAGTGTTAGGAAGCCAATTATATTAGGAAGTCTACTTCTTTTCAATTACTATCTAATCAATTTAGAAAGTCTAATTATATTAGGAAATAATGATGCTTACTGTAATGGTTTTGGGGAGATTGAATAATATTAAGAGTTTAGGTGACTAATCCCCAATTCAAAGGATTGTTGGTGTGTCACGACCCAAACTTGCCCCTATAGGTTTAGTATCGTAACCGGCTAGTAATCCTGGGATTACCGAAGACCTCTGAGACAAATTAACATAATATTAAGGACTAGCGGAAGCAAATATACAACGTCCATTGAGCTGTGCAGACTTATATGAGACAGAAAAATTTTAAACTTTTTATGTACATATATACACATCATCCTTACGTCATTATATATATATAGATTAGACAAAAAGAGGAATTAGCCTCATTTACAAAATACACAAGACTTGTTTAACTAAACAATAAAATAAAACTTAAACTTTAAATCACATAGCCATAGTTACTTGACATATCCGGAACCTCCATGGGAGACACATAGGTTGGCTGACAAAAACAGATCCCAGGCAGATGCCTCTAAGCCTAGTCACACGCCTGATCACCTACATACATAAATAATACAGTGAACTAAAGCCCAGTGAATAATAACAGAGTAAAGGGTTTTAATAAATAATGTCCATACTAGATTCAGAAATTATAATTCAGATTCATAAACAGATTCATATTCATACTCTTGTTCAAATCAAATACAGAAATCAGAATTCATGCTTAATCATACATAGTATATCCATTAGCGCTAACAGAACAAATGCAGAACATATGGTGGTTATGAATAACCAGTTCCATAAAAGAACCTCCGGATCCGGGTAATAGAGAATAAACATGCTGAGCCCCATGACAGAGCCTCCGGTATGGGTAACAGATGACAGACATAATAAGTTCCATAATGAAACCTCTGATACCGGGTAACAGAGAATATACATGCTGAGCTCCATGATGGAGCCTCCGGTACGGGTAATAGATGATAGATATAATAAGTTCCATAATAGAATCTCCGATACCGGGTAATAGCTAACAGATATCACATGATACTAAGGATGTCACGTATACATTGTCAGAAATTGGACAATCATTCATTGTATAGAACATATCATTTCATAAAATAGATCTTAATTCATATGCAGAAAATAAATAAAGTTGAATATAGCTTTACTAAGTTATTACTCACACTGTTCTGGTGCTTGATTCGTCCCTACGTTTGACCCTACATAATTCATAACACATTGGGTCATATTACAATTCATTCCATTCTTTAACTTGTTTAACATTCTTAGGCTCCTTTCATGTCCTTTAATTCATTTGCAATGTTTAATGCATGCCTAAGAGTGCTTTGAAATGAAAGAGAACGGAAAACGAAGTATAAAACATCTTTTCAAAATTTTTGAAATAGGGCCCTCCGCTCGAGCGTAGCTTCGGCCGCTCGAGCAGACCCCTTTGATCTGCAAAAGTACTGGTTGCTTGCAAGTTACGCCCGAGCAAGACTTTTGACGCTCGAGTGAGGAGTCTAGTAAAACAGGGTACGCTCGAGCGAGACTCTCCACGCTCGAGCGGACATGTCGAATTCTTGGTTTTTCTAGATTATGTTTGAGCTTCAAAACTTGGTTCCAACACATGTAATTAATATCATAAGACTCATGTTTCCACCCTATAACTTTTAACATAAATATAAGGGCCAATTTTACAAGATTTGAATATCAAATTTACATAAATCCATCTCATAAACTTGAATCATATCAAACTCACTTCATAACTTCAAAGCTCATGCAAATTAATTTCCATATCATTTTGAAATATACATGCATGTGAAATATAGGCTTCATTTTCAACTTAAATAGTACAATTGATGATCAACTTCATGAAATTCAACATTATCATGCTTGCGTGTGCCAAATAACCTTCAATTCATTATAAAATGCATGTTTGTAATCAAATATGCAAACTTATGACAATCCCTTACATGCATGTACATACAAACTTCAAATTTATCAAATTCAACTCAATTCATGTTCTTCGTATCAAGCCCAACTCCAAGCTCACAAATTCTAAAACTTGAATTGAGCTCTCAAAATAATTTCAAGCTTGGGTTGATACATGGCTTATCTAAAAACATACAATTCTTAAATAATCAAGAAAATATGATCAATTTTAAATCATTTACATCAAAACTTCTTTAATTTAAAAATTGAACTCATTTGTTCATAAATTCATAATTTTCCAAAGCTTAGAGCATCTCCAACGGTGAATTAGATTTTTCATCAAATTTGAGTAAAAAATAACTCATTTCACCAAATCTGGTATCACATGCTCCAACGGTTCACCTTTCACCAAATCTGTCCCGGGACAACCGGGTGGTCGACCGGCCGGTTGACCGGTTAGGCAAAAAAAAATTATTTTTTTTTTTTTTTTGAATTGTCTGAACTTTTTTTTGAACTTTTTGAACTTTTTTCGGGACGACCGGTTGACCGGTTAGGCAAAATTTTTTTTTTTTTATTTTTTTTTTTAACGGTTTGAACTTTTTTCCTAAACTGTTTGAATCTTTTACTGGTCGACTGATTGTTATAACCCAACGGTCAGTAATAGTGATTTGGTGAAATGCTTCGCCTGTTCTCAGTTTGATGAAATGTTTGGTGAAATTTCATTTTGATATCGATTTGGTGCAACCGTTGAAGCAGTGAACGGTAACTTTTTCATCAAATTTTGAATTTGATACTGGGTTTGATGAACCGTTGGAGATGGTCTTAGTTCTTATTTCATCAAACATGAAATCAATTCTAAGAAATCTATGATATATATAAATTTACATCTCATATATATCAAGGTTTCCAAACTCAAGCTCAATTGAAAAATTATAATTATTTCTATATTGATTAACCTTAACCATGTTCATGAATTAATTCATTAATTTCTCCAAATTATATGCATATAAAAATAAGGCTCAAATTCCTATAAAATATTCAAAATCAAACCCAAAATAATTAATTTCTAAATTAATTTTCATAATCATGAACATAACTCCAACTTCTCATTTTCTTTTTAATTATATAAAATTGACTTCAAGCTCTTTCTATTTCCCTTCAAAACATGAAATTAAAGTCATAAACTCCATGAAACATTTATCAAAATCCAACCAATTCTACATAGTCAAGCTCAATCCATAATTAAAATCTTAAATTGCTCTAATTTAGATTTTTATTAATTTTTCTCATATCAAATCCAAATCCAAATTCAAATTCAAACTAACTACTTTCCAACTTATTTTCTTAAATCATAAATGTTCCAAAATATGTTTAATTTGAGTTAAACTCTTAAATTACATTACATGCATGGGTTAGGGATTTAAAATCAAAACCTCATTTATCTTCAAGATTAATTCTAGATTTCCATGAATTTAATGTTTACAAAACTTTTCCTCATTCTCTTCAAAACATCAGTTGATTATCTCAAATTCTTCAAAATCCAAGATGAGAGTACTAAAACTTATAAATTTGGTCATGCATGTAACAATGAAACTTAATCTCATGTTAAGACAACTAAATTCAAACCCAAAGTAATTAATTTTTAAATTAATTTCCATAAATTTGAATATAGCTCCAATTGCTCCATCACCTTGCTAATTTCCTTTTAATTACATGAAATTGAACCTAATTATCTCTCAATTTCAGCTTTTAAGTGATTTGTCTATAAAACTTGAACTTTAATTTCTTACCTAAAATCTTCAATTTGTTAAGTCTCTTGATCAAGCTTTGAGTTGATTCCTTTTGTCTTCAATTTCTTGCTTGAACTATCTCTCTCTCTCTCTCTCTCTCTCTCCTACGGTTTTCCTCCAGCCAAACCAGATTGATGAATGGCTTCAATACACTACACCCCTCTTTTTATTCCATCCTCTTTTTTTTTTTTAATAAAAAATGGTGGGACACTTGTCCACCTTGAAATAACCTATGTGGTGATATGTTAGGATTAGTTAAGCACACTAATTACACGTTAGTTTAATTAAATATCACTTAGTCTTGATTAATCATAATTAGCACATAACTTAATTAATCATAACTAATTACAATTCTTATATGATTTAATTAGTCTAATTTGACTTCCATTAAGGCTCAATTAATTATATTTAATCTTTACCATTCTAAATCAGATTTTAATCAAACTCTCGAAGGCTTCAAATATTAAATTAAACTTATTGCCATCATCAATTTTGATTTCCCAAATCCTTAAGGCCTTCAATTTCGGCTTAAACTTCAAAATCTTCGTCAATAAATTACATATTCAATTGAACACCTTATAAACAAATTTAATTCATAATAATCTTAATTCCTAATTCGTATAACTTAATTAACTCCAATTCGGACCCAATTAACACTACAAGAAAAGTGGCCTATAACAACGTTTTTGTTATGGCGTTTTTTTAAAAAACGTTGTTCCAAAACGATTTTCAAAATTTTTTGTAAGCAACTCATTTAAAAAAACACGCGTGCTGAGTGTATTAACATATTTCTCCTTTTTTAGCCCACGCATTTCTCAGAGTCCCGAGATAGATCTAGGGTTTTCTTCATCACACCTCTTTCGTATGGTGAAAGTTCATTAGATTGAGCATCGTAGGCTCCGATTCACGATCGTAATCTCTATTCGGCTCTCTCCATCTTGGCTCAAAGCTCTCGATCAGTCCGATTTGAAGATTAATTTTGTGAGTCTCATTCTCTGATTTTTTGATTTTGTTTATATACGAACTCAGATCTGTATCTACGACCTCAGATCTGTTTGATATATATATACACTAATTTATGTTAAAGAGAACACAGATCGATTATCGATCGATCGATTGATCTACGATCTCAAAGCATATTAACATCCTCAAATTGTACTCTCTCGCTTTGTCTCTCGATTTTTTTGATGACCCTGTTTTTAATTTTGAATTTGTGTTGTTTTGTATGAATTGCAGGTTGAGAGATCCAAGTATCCGTAGGTGCCCTAAAATTTGGGATTCTGAAAGTGTTTCTGTGAAGAAGAAGAAGAAGAAGAAGAAGAACAATGAATGCAGAGCTTTTAGAAATTCATCCCTGTGAACTCAAGTTCATATGTGAGTCTTATCAATCTCGAACATCTGTTTTCCTAGTCTCTCAATTCCATACATTTAATTTTGTTAATATTAGTACATATTACATTTTATATGTACTCTGTGTTCACTTACCAATTGGTTATCTAAAGCAATCTTTTTGAATAAAGAGTACAATTCATTATTGATGCATTATTTTTTTATTTTGGGAAAAAAATAAAAATAAAAATAAAAAATTGCCATGACTTTCTTATCATGTTAACAAGATACCAAAAATGAGAACAAATTGGTTTAATTTCTTACTGGGAGCAAATTTATTTTATTTCAACATATTATTTCATTTGTTTTTGTTGTGGTTCGAATTTCAAACTAATTGATTAACATGCCCTAATATTATTCCCTTTTTTTTCTTTTATAGTTGAATTGAAGAAGCAGTCAACGCGCTCTGTTCGACTCTTCAATAAGTCCAACAACCATGTTGCGTTTAAGGTACAAACAAATTATGTTTTATTTGCATGAGTAGTACTAGTGAAATATTGCATTTTCTAAATGGAATGGTGGGTGGAAATATAATCTATGGATTTTTTGGCAGGTTAAAACTACATCTCCAAAAAAATATTCCGTGCGACCGAACATAGGCATTATTAAGCCAAAATCAACTTGTGAATTCACCGGTATGTCTTGTAACTTTTATTGTAAGTGAAAGTTAATGTATCATAAGGTTTTTCAGAAAAAAGAAGAAAAATGAATAAATACTTGCTGTATTTTCTAAAGCACACATACAAATTGGTTACCTATATATTCGTATCAACAATTGAGTAAGGAGTGCATACTTCTCATTTTATTAGTAATTGAATTGAAAAAACTTTATTAAAGGGTATTTGAAATTAGTTGGATAGCAGTAACTGATAGGGATCCATCATTCATACCTATGTGAGGCAAGGACGGAATATATTTGGAATTGATTTATTTATTTGAGCTTTATTTTAGGATTTCTTATTTTAAGACAGATGATCTGGAATATGCATATAGACTATTGTCATGGAGTGATAATTCAAACCTTGAATTAAAATTGTGCAGATGTTTCATAGAAGGCCGCATGCCAAGCTATTTTAGTTTAAAAGCATAGGGGGTTATCCTGGGATGATTATATTAGGCATCATTGTTGTTGGAATGCTAGTTGATAAATACACTGATGATAGGGGTGTTGGTAATTATGGAGACATGTGAAAAGTAAGCGATATGAATTTGCACTGTGCTTTCTTCTTCTTGGTGATTATGGATGACATACAAGGTTAGAAGTCCAGATTTGGTGCTCTGTTTATTATTTTGGTCTTTGTAGAACCTTTGATTTTTCCCAACTCTTCAATTCTAGTTACTTTTATTAGACTCATGATTAAATACACAAATTTATGCTTTATGCTAAAAATCTGTTTGGATTTTTACTTCTTTTTTTTTTTTCCCCTTTTTCTTACTAGTTATGTTTGGAGATTAATTTCCTCAATAGGGCTACTGTGGATAATTTCACATGCGGATTCTGATGTTAGCATTTCTTTTCCAAACTCATGTTCAAATGTTTTCAAATTTTTTTTTTTTTTTTGGGTAGAAAATGTTAAATTAGAAATGAAACTAAAGTCTGGAAATTTACTCCATTCAATAGTTTCAACTTCCAACTAGAAATGATGAATTCTGCCATGGGATGGTTGAAGGAGTGAGGAACTGTAACTGTTGAGAGTGGTCCATTTTGTTTGATTTTGAGTCCTTCAAAGGAGAGAAATAAGAGATCTTTTAAAGGGGTATAATACCCAACGGATGGGTTAAAATGTCCAATTTTTTGAGCTTATTGTATAGTTGTTCAACTAAATAGATAAACTTTTCTTTTGATGCTTTTAATAGAATTTATAGCTAGTTCAATCGGCAAGTTTCATATATATCTTTTGTTGTTGGATGATACTCTTGCATACGTGGTAGTTCTTTTGTGGAGTTTAATATATATTTATCGATTTCCTTTTCCTTTGTGCGAGGAGATTTGAAACTAAGACTTACCCCATCCTGTCCACCCCATCCATTCATCATCTGAGCCAAGTAACTGTATTATTTTGATTCCATGCAGTTGTGAAGGAATGTGCATGAGGTCGTTTCATGCCACTATTGAAGCTGGTTCTGAATCCATGTGTGAATCTCTCTGCCTTTCTGATGAACTAGTAGATGTACGCTATCCTTTCGTTTCTACTTTATATTTTTTTTTAGCTTGCATTGTTTTGGTTGTTAATGCTGTTTGATAGATTGTTGGCACATTTTGAAGTACATGTGATGTATGTATTTTACAGGCAATATAAAAAAATTTCTATGAGAACTATCAAAAGAAGCAGCACCAGTGTTTCTTTTGTAGGGAATTAGGTTCTTCTGATAAATTGTCCGGTGCAGAGGTATGAGTTCTTTTGGAAAATTGAACTAATATTTTAATGTTGACTGTACATTTTCCCCATTGGATCTTCATAGAATTCTTTTTGGTTAAGTTTAGCTATTATCATTATAAAAATTGAAGGTATTCCATCAAGAGCAGAATTTAGCCACTTAGTGTTTCTAGAGCAACATTTAAAATAATCTTCTTGGTTAAATTTCAACAAATATTTTAAAATGAGATAGAATAATTATTTTACATTATTAATGAGTCAATCAATCCCTGGAGATGCTTAGTGTGAAGTCATATTGGATGATTTTGTGTTGCATAATTCTCCTCTCCTCCCTCCCCTCCTATCCTTCTCCTCTTTTATGGTTTTTATTTTCCATGAAACTTATATCTTAGTCTTCATAATGCTGTCTGTATTCTTGGCTCCTCTGATCTGCTAGCTTGAGTTCCATCAGGGTGTCTAGATGCTTCTTGGGATAGTTTGGTCTTGCCCTTTGTATTTTGGATCACATCTTTGGTTTTATGTTCCTTATTCTTCATGCTATTTTGCTTATTTTATTTGCTTTGTAAAGAGATTTTGATGGTGATCAAATTTTTTATTTTTTTCTATTTGTTCTAGAAGTCTGGTTGTTGGGTTGTATTTTTGTTTTTCTTTTCCCAAAGACACAGATTAGAAATTTGAGTTTATTTATGAGTCTATTTACTTCTATTTTCCTGATTTGATTTTAATATGTATTTCTGGATTATTAATTCCTTCTAGTTTTCTAATAACTGATTAGAATTCCATAATTGAGGTGAATATATTAGCATGCCAATTCACATTTCTATAGTGAGTTATGTTGTTTGACTTTCTTGACCTCATTGTGAATAGTGATTGGATCTACATCTGATTTGCCCAAAATTTTATCTTCTAAATGCCTTGTAGGTCTTTCCCTGTATTTCTGCAACATGTGGTCTCTTTTACCATCCACATTGTGTTGCAAAACTGCTCCACAGTGAGAGTGCGGCTGAGGCAGAAGAGCTTTGGAAGAAGATAGCTGCTGGGGAATTTTTCACATGTCCCATTCATAAATGCATTGTCTGCAAACTGGGTGAAAATAAGTTG